>JAADVN010000012.1:0-69162 GCA_023335535.1 Globisporangium spinosum
ACTGTAACCGCCACCACCGTTATAGCCACCGCCACCGCCGCCGCCACTGAAGCCACCGCCTCCACTGTATCCGCTCGAGCCCATGCTACCCATGGGACCAGCGCCAGAGCCAATTCCAATGAACTTGTCTCGGAGACGACGCGATTTCTCTCGTTCTTCGCGAATGAGGTCGTTGTCGTTCAAAAGGTCCACGATTTGCTTTGCCTTTTCCCGCACTGATCAGAAACACATAACGGCAAGCCACAAAAAGTCCATGAGCACCCACGATTCCAATCAAGAACGCCAATAGAATCCATCAGCAATAACAAACCTCCTGCGCCCTTGTCAGCCGAGCCGTCGTGGTACGAAAAGTCCGACAACTGACGAAGCTTGAACATGTGGTCGCGCGCATTTTCCACGACACGCTCAGTGCCGTTCTTGACCAAGTGTTCCAGCAAGCTGAGTGCCTACATTATTGGACATCGCACGTCACAGAAGCAATCTTGAGTAACTCTGTACAGCAGTGCATTGTTGCTGTTTTCGGGTCAGCGGGTCAAATCTTACCTTGAACACCGTTCGCCATTGACGCGCGTGAGAGTCTGTAGCTTCCCAGATCTTCTTCATCACCACATTGTACGATTCACTGCAGTCACATAGCAAAGATTAGTGACCTTCACAACAACAACACAAACACTGACATCACCGAAATGCAGAGCTACTCACTAGTCGTAGGTGAGCTGCGCAATTTCGTTCAAAAGCGTGCTGGACGCGCCCCAGTTCTTGTTCGAGAGCGCATCTTCCATCTTCCTCTCCACATCCGTGCCCATCTTGGCCTTCACGGCACTCTTGCTGCATATTCACATCCACACACATTCGCATGTTAGACCAACTGCATCAACAGACTACTTTTTGCACCAAGACCTCCTCACACACACTAAAGTGGGAGAAAGTCCTCGCTTCTTCTCGTATCATCACTATCTATCGCCATGATCGTATGAGCCCCCTTCTCAAATGGCGCAGAGCAAGCGCACATGCACAGAAGCGAGATCGTCATGACGAAGAAGAAGGGGAACGTAAGAGAGACAGAGAGACGCATGCACGCTCACACACAGGCAGTCTCCTTCACTCCGCATACACATATACAGCAAATTCATAGAGCGCAAACGTACGCCTCGTCCATGACATTTTTCAGTCGATCCAGCGCGAACTTGTCCATCGCGGCAGTCGGTCGCTCGTTCGCTCAGTCTCTCTCTCTCGCTCGCTCGTGCGGTCGTTCGCTCTCAAAATGCGGATCGCCCCGCCGCGTGTGTGCGGCCAGTTGGAGTTGGGAGAGCGAGCAGGCGGGCGGGCGAAGCGAGCGAGGGGCCGACCGGCCGGCTGCACACCCACTCTGTCAGAGTGATGGTCGTTCTTCAGGATGACGAAGTTTTAGTATCGGATTTATGCATCGCGAGGTTCGCAACAGATACGTTGCAGGGTTGAAGCCATTTCGCAAAAATCCTGGGATCTTTTGATTTGCTGAAACTAATTTTGTTTAAGCCAATTACTGGATGCCAAGCACGATGTGTGCTTTTTTTCTCTCTCTCTTCGCTCATCTGATAATGGAAAATGGCGCGATCTGTTGCCATTCTGCCATGAATGGTGTCGCTGCAAAGGCGGCACAACTCAACCCGCTCACACGCATGTCCATCACAACCAAGACGACATAGACACTGCTGTTACATTATAATTTATTTTCAGATTGCGTTACGTTTGGGTGTACCTCATCGCAACAATCATTGCTGTCTCCGCCCGCTAGTAGATCGCTCGCTTTCCCACTCAACCTCCACCAGCTCCATGCAGCGGAGTCGCAGTAGACACCATCGCGCCGACTTTGAAGCTTGGAGAGTACACGCGGGTTACCACGGGATGGTAGTGTCGGGCTGTTGATGCTGCTGACAAGGGCGAGAACGGCGCTCCAAGGACTCGCAGAGGAGCAGCAGGTGGCGGCGGGTCTCGTATCCAGTAGTTGTCGGTCGTCAAGCGGTCGCCGCGCTCGATGTCACGCTCTCGTCGTCGCTGCAATGCGTCGTTCATTGCGCGTCGGTAGTTCTGCCACGCGCAGTAGCCGTAGCCGACCGACGCGAGCAGAAATAGCACGGCGAGTGTGTACACGACAATGAACGCTGCGCTCGATCCCGCCATTGCGCTAGGGTGTAAGTGTGCTGTCACTGGGATGTATGCTCGGATGGTCTTGACAGAGCAACTTGCTTTGACCGTCTTCTTTCTTGGAATGCGTCGAATGTGTCAAAATGCTTTTCGTTCTTCTTCGTCTTTATGCAGCCAAACATGAGCGAGATATTGGTATACTGTGCGTACTCTACAAAGTACGACAGAACTTCAACATCGAACATGAATTGACGAGTACCTCATGAACTCCTTGAGATCAGCTCTTTTATCAACACGCAAACGCACGCATGCATTCAATGTTCTTAATATCTTCTCTCGTTCTCTCTCGATAATATCTTGTCGTCCTCCTTTCCTTCTCTGGTCTGTAGCAAGCCTTCAGCTCTTCGTATCGCCTCCTCACAACTCGTAAAAGCAGCGGTCGCAGACGCGCACAGGCACGTTGATGCCAAACTCTGGGATCGACTTCCACTTCTCCGAGCACCCGCCGCACACCAGCCAGCCGCACTTGCGGCAGTTGTGCTGGTCGTATTTCTGCTGTGCTTCGCTCGACGACGTCGAGTTCCACGTGAACGGCGAGTCGCAGCACATGCAGCGCGTCTTCGTGCTGAACGGGACCCATTCTGGCAAAGTTGGGTTCATGCGACGTGTGTCACGAACGACTCGCAAAGCGCTAAGGTAATTGCGGCCCAAGTGGTCGCTCAGCATGTTCTGAAACACGGGCACATGCGACAGCGAGTTGCACTTGCGGTCGACGTGGACAGCTTCGTAGATGCCTTTGTAGAAGTAGACGTGTGTGACTCGGCCAGGGATGTATAGCTCTTTCGGGTCATCGATCAGCGTGGTGACAAGCTCATTGTACACTTGCTCCTCTTTTTTGCGCGCTTCCTCTGAGACCAGCTGTTCTTCCGAACCAACGGATTTGTCCATCTGCTCAATCAGATTCGTTCTCGTGAGCGTCCAGGTCGAAACCTGATCTTCGTCTTTCTGGGCTTTAGCGCTGTCTGTCTTGGCTTCTGCATATGCTAGTGGTTTGGTGTCATTTGCAGCATTTGATGCTGCAAGTTGTGACGGAAGCTTCCCTTTCCGCATGTCCGCTTCTTCCTTCGCCCATTCTCGCTTTCTTGGACGCCAGAGCGTCTTTGCACGATCCTTGAACGCCTCCAAATCGTCGGACGCGGTCTCGCGCCAGCATCCCTTGAAACCCTTCAGCTCTCCAACGAGTTTCATGATGTTCGAAGCTTTCGCGCGCGGAACAAAGTCGTCTCGAAGCACAATGGAGTGGACGAAATCCACGCACGACTCAGCAACGTGCAAGTTCACACACGCTGGGACCGCGTATGCAAAGCACTGCAAATTCTCAAACTCTTTCTGAAGCATCACAGCGAGCAGCGATGCGCAGCCAGCACCAAGTGAGTGGCCTGCCAGCGTGATCTGGTACCCTTCAGAGTGAAGAATGCGCAAAGAGCCAACGATTCGGTCTTTGATCCACATCGCAGCTTTCAACATGCCGTTGTGGGCAAACGCGTCAACAAACCCACCGCTTGCTTCTTCTCGCGGCGAGCTTCCGGTCGGCATACCGATTTCTTCTGGGTGCGCTTGGATATCCGTCAGCAAATCTTGAACCGATTTTGATCCTCGAATGAGCAGCAGCGCAGACTTCTTCTCCTTGTTTCCAAGAAGTGCGAACGACGGGTGGCGAACGTCCTGGCTCTGGATGTGTGCGTAGATCAGCGAGAAGTTCTGCAGCTTGCTGATGCGCTGAATATCGAGCACGTCCAGCTCATAGATCGCATGCAGCGCCAATGGCGCGAATTTCAAAATATCTGCCAAGAGATCGTCCGAGATGTGTTGACAGCCTTCATGCTCTTCCTTCTCAGACTCGGGAGTCGCACCACGTTCTCCTCGATTCATTGCCATGAAGTAATACGTCCCAATGGCAGCATCGTGGAATCCGATGTCATCGAGATCGCCAATCAAGCCTTTCAGCGTTGCGAACGACTGCATAAACTCGTTGCGAAGGATGAAGCCAAGCAGCCCTGCGCGACCGTACTTCCGCACGAAATCTGCGCTCACAACTGCCATCTTCGCTGTCGCCCCCATCGGCGCGGACTTGGCAGCAGCAAGTGTGCCTTCAGCAGCGCGCATGATCTTGTCCACAGCTGTGTCCGTCGAAGTGTTGAAATACAGAATCAGCTTGTCATTCAGGAAATCCTTGACGCGCTCGTTTCTCCACTGGATGAACTGCTGATCCATTTTCTCCATCACAATGTAATGGCAATTTGTGCACAGTTTCGACGGAGCGCTTTGCCCAAATGCGCGCAGGGTTTCAGAGTACGGAAGATCTTCTCGGCAGAACGATTCGTTGCAGTACCCGCACTGGTAGCGAAACTTGGTCATCCCGAACTCTTGCTTGCACACTTTGCACTGCTTCGAATTTGTCGGCTCCGGTGGCGCCAAGTGTGCTGCAATGTCGTCACTGCAGCAAGTCACAAGCGTTCGATCGATTGGGGACAGGTCTGGGAAGCGCTTCGACAGCATTGACAGCACCTCAAAAGGGTTGCCGTCCATTGCTTCTGCACCACCAAAGCTGCCTCGCGTCGATTTTCTTGGAGGGATGCGGTGAGCTGGCAACTGCGGCTCGGACGAAATCGCAGCCGACGTCGCAGCTTGCGCGTGGTCAAGCGCGTACAACGATACTTCTTTGATGGACTGCACGGTGCCAAACACTGCCTGCTTGGACGACTCTCCAGCCATGTTGATCACTGACGAAGGCAACGAGAGTGCAGCAGCACCAAATTTGCTGAAAAAGCCGCCACCGCTCGCTTTCTCTTCCGCTTCCGCTGGCGGTGGGGCGTTCTTCTTCTGCACCTGGTTGGTGGGGCTAGGCAGACTCGGGAAGAGCACTTTCTCGTTCTCTTTCGCTTTTGTTGCTGAGCCATTTGACACGCTCGGAAACAAGCTGCTCGCTTCTGATTTCTCGTTCTCAATAGGCGGTAGCGAAGCACTTCCAGCTGGCGTGCTACTTGACTGGCTGTCAGAGTCTGACTGCTGCTGCTGAGACCCCGCATCGGATCCATCAGTTGATGAGAAAAGCTGCTTCCACTCCTCTCCATTCGCATTCTCCTTCTTTTGTTCCTGAAGCTCCGCTTCCGCCTTCTTCTTCTTCATTTCAGCGTCTGCAGCTGCACTAGCAGCCGCCGCCGCTTTCGCTTCTGTCCCGTGCTCACTCCCCAACCACACGCGCGTCCGAACCACCGAGGACTTGGTCATCAGCCCGAGTTCTTGGTTGAAGTTCGCGCCGTAGAGCCAGCCTTCGGCGTCGTAGTCGTCCGACTTGTACACGTGCCACTCGAGCTCCTTCTGCTCGTCCTTGCTCGGGCACTTCTCGTTCTGCAAGTCGCACCACGGAGGCGGGTCGTCTTCGTACAAGCGCGCCGACCAGCCCTGTATGTGTACGAGTGTGTGCAACAGGCAAACGATCAAGAATCAGTTTCTCTCATCACCACCGCAAAATGCAACAAAGACGACCAAAAGCCGCAAACGCAAAGCAGCACGTACGAGTATGGGGTACCAGCGCTGGTTCTCGATCACCTCGCGCGCCATCTTGTAGCTTGTTTGCGTGTGCGCTCACTTGCTTGTGGACGCCGCGGTTCTTCCTCTTCTCCTGTCGCCTTCTCAGCTCCAGTTGGAAGTTGGAGCTTTGCTAGTTTTTTCTCGTGTGGGTGGGACCTTGAATAGGAAAGCGAGATAACCCCCGTTGACGGAATTGATGCTTCTTATTGGCTATAAATAAAACTTTAATGATGATGATTGGATAATAATCAATTTTACCATCATTCTGACGTTGGAAGGGAAGGTCATTCATGAATGGGTTCACTTTAATGACATCCCCCAAGTGACGTCGCATGAAAATGGTGCACCACAGCGAATTCGATCTGATTTTGATGAGATAGAAATATATGCGACGGCCTCCAACTGTGAGCTCCATCGAAGCCTCCAAAGCAGGAGTATTCTCTTCTTACAGGTCGCTGTCAATATCTTCAAACGCCTGGTCGATCTTGTCCCAGAGCGCGTTCGCGGCGTCAAAGTGCCTGATCGCGGGGTCGATCTCGAACCGAGCGACCAGTTCTTTTGCGGGCACAATAATGTCTAATTGAGATGCACAAAAACAACTACAAGTATCAGTCTATCGACAACACAGACCTAGAATGTAAGGTGTGGGCACAAGGTACCTCCTGCAATGGAGGATCCACTAAAGTCCCACTTGATACCCGTGACCGAGGCGTACAAGCTCATCTGATGCCTGTACAACAGCAACAACAAAATAAAGTCATCCCTCCACAATACTCAAAGCAAACAAGTCCAATATGAGCGATCACTCACTTTGCAAACGGGATGTCGTGCTGGTGCTGCAGATGATACTGGGCGACTTGTAGACGCGTCTCCTCGTACTTGTCCAGCAGCTTCTCCAGCGACTCCTTCGACGACGTGAGGGCACCAAGACAAAACGAGCATATAGTCAAGGTAACACTGCATCCCAATTCGCTGACATGCACACGACGCATCCACATACAAATATGTACAGAAGCATCGTAGAAAGGATATTGTTCATCAACACGAAGGCGCTCCAGTTGCGCGCTCATTTCGCGCTTCAGTGCGTCCAGCTCTTGGATTTTCATCTGCATCTGATCATGGCGAGCCTTCGTCGCTGCCTCGTGCTCCTCCCATTCTTTCAGGTTGCTCAGCAAGTCTACACACATAAACAATAGTAATGAGGATGTGTGTCAGCTTTCCATGCGTCACTCAGGTGGCAGGCAGCCTCACTCACAAGCCGACACATACGCTGCAGCTGCTTCTTGGATTCGCTCTGCTTGCTCTCGACGGTGTTTGCGATCTGCTTGCGCTTCTGGGTAAGCGCGCGTAGTCGCTGCGCGTCCTTCTGTGCGTCTTTGCGGTAGAGCTTCTCCATTTCGCCGCAGATCTCCTGCACTTCCGCCCACGAGAGCGCGTTCTCCACCGTTTTTCCCTCCATTTTCAAATGTGCAAATGCAAATTTGGGGCAAGTGCAAACTCGCAAACTGGCGCGTTGGTGCGACCTTCGCGCAACCTGACGAGTGAACCAAGAGTATACACCTTTTATACTGCATAACCTTGTTTATATTATCTTTATAGTATTTCAAAACAGTAAATAGCTTACAATGTATACAAAAAGGAACTATAGTAAAGAGGTTAATGGAACCCGCCCAAAAAGTGTCTGAGGCGACGCCAAAGCCATTGAGCTCTTTGCATTTTCGAGCAGTGAGTATTCGACGCGACGCGCCACGATGTCGTACTTCCGGTCGCTGCTGGAGGCCGCGATGGGCAACGAGGAGATGCCCGCGAACATCGAGGCATACGAGCAGGAGGTCGGCGGCGGAGAGGAAGACGACGACGTGAATGGCGATGACGACGACGACGACGATGACGACGACTTTGGCAGCCACGGGGAAGACGACGATGAGGACTATGCTGACGAAGCAGCGCGTCCACAGAGAAAGCGATCGCGGAAGAAGCCGCGCAGGCAGCGTGTACAAGTTGGCAGTGAGCATGCGCTGCCAGCTGGCTACGTTGGCGATGCACTTGATCCACAAGCTGGTGCTGTGGACAGACGCTACTATCGTACGTAATCGTTCTTCCGTGGACGAGAGAGCCTATCTGCTGGGCGGGTACTGATGTATGAGTATGCTCTGTTTATGCTTTTGCGCGTGTTGTTCTGCAGGTGATGACGAGGAGTTAGGCAGCGACGACGCGTACGAGCCAAAGTCCAGCGAAGACGAAGAAGAAGACGACTCGGACATTGAGCGACAGGTAAGCAAGAAAGCATGCGCATGGAGATGCCTGGATCGGATATGGAGCTGCTCGACTGACACCCTTTCGGTTTCTTTGTGTGGCGCTTATTAGCTTTGGGGGAAATCTCGGAAGCGCAGGCGAAGGGAGGGAGGTGGAAGACGCCGCAAGTCGGGCAAGCGCGTGATCGCGAGCAAAGTCCCCCCGGAGCTCGCTGGGGTGCTCGGCGAAGCAAACATGCTCTACGCGTCGCACCAGTACGACGAAGCGATCCTGCTGCTCAAGGATTTCATCAAGAAGGCGCCGACGATCCCAGATCCGTACCACACGCTGGGCATGATCTACGAAGACCGACAGGACCGCACGAAAGCGTTGCAGTTCTTCCTGATCGCATGCACGCTGACGCCGCATGACGCCGAGTTGTGGAAGCGCGTGGGACGCATTGCCAAGGAAGAGAAGAACTTTGATCAAGCGCTCTTCTGCTTCAAGAAGGCGAGCAGCGCCGACCCGAAGGACAAAGACTCGCTGTTCAGCTACGCAGAGCTCTGCCGCGAACAGGGCGACAACCGTCGTGCAGCCGAAGTGTTCAAGAAGCTGACAGTGTTGATCCCGGGGGACTTGTCACTCTGGATCCAAATCGCCGAGGCGTATCACTGCAATGAACAAGAGGACGAAGCTGTGGACGCGCTGAAGATGTGCATTGAGAAAGCATCAGCCGACCCATTGCGCCACCATGCGTCCAAGTACGAGCTGAACGCGGTCAACATGCTTGCTGATCTCTACATCACGCTAAAGAAGTACCGCGAAGCGATCCTAGTGATCCACCAGCTGCATGCGCGGTACGCGTCGACCCACGAGGCCACGCAGGTGGAGGGTGACCCGGGCGGGCTGCCGCTCGATATCGCCGTGAAGTACGGCATCTGTCACTTGTTTGAGCGCGACTTCAAGACCGCCGAGGCGATGTTCAACCACTTGTTCGCGCAGGATGTGGACGTGTTTGGAGACTTGTATCTGGATGTCGCGGACGCGTACATTGCGCTGGGCGACCAGGACCAGCGCGCTTCGGAGATCCTCGCACACTTGCTTGGTCGCGACGAGTTTCCGCTCGAGCAGATCTGGATCAAGTACGCCGAGTGCCACGATCGCATGACGAAATACGACGTCGCCGTGGATTTCTACGAGCAGGCGCTGCACCACCAGTGTTCTATGGAGCATCTCGCAGTGAGTCCCGAGCTAATGCTAAAGGCGATGCAAGCGACGCGGAAGAAGAACGATCCAGAAAAAGGTCTTGAGCTGCTGATGAACTACCTTCCGGAGACGATGCGGCCTCCGATTCGACCCTACTGGGTCAATCCTGGGAGGAAGAAGAAGGACGAGAAAGCAGAGAACGACAAGAGCATGCAGCACAAGAACCAGAGCTTGAATGGGCGAAGTCTTGGACGACATGGAGGTGACGATAACGACGCCGATGACTTGGACTACGTGGACAGTGCGGAGGAGCAGGAAGAAGATGACGAAGACGAGGACGACATGGACGAGAGCACGCGCATGGACACGGCGCACGATCCGTCTTTGTCAGTGGACGCAATGGAGAACGGCATCCGCTTGCAGCTGCTCATCGAGTGGGGCCACTTGAAACGGGAGGCTGGGGACCCCGAGGTGCTCTGTCAAGTGGGGATCCCGATCATCCTCACGTCGCTCAACCAGACGTCGTTCCGCCTCTCAGGCCGCGTGAATAACACGGCGTCCACTGCAGCGGAGCTGGTCTCCCACACCGACACGCCCTCTGTGGGCTTCCAAGTGCTCAAGTCCGAGTATTTAGTGGACATCACGGATCCGCACCATCGCGATTCGTTCATGGGCATCGTCATGCGCGTCGCACAACAAGTCGTGATCTCGCGCGCGCTCGGTGAGCAGCAATATTACAACCTCGTGATCAACGTCGCACAGACGCTGACCGAGCTGGGCAAGTACGTGGCGGCGATCGAGCTGCTCACGGACGTGAACACTTCGGACAAGATCTCGCTGCCGCACCTGCGCTTCGAGCTGCGGTTCCTCGCGCTCGTGATCGCGCTCGAGTTCAAGGAGAACCGCATGGCGTACGAGTGCGCGCGGCTCAACATTATGGAGGACCCGCACAACCTCGGGTACTGGAACCTCTTTGCGCGTGTGATCGCGATCACGGGCGTGTTCTCGTGGCACCAGAAGTTTCTGGCCAAGCTCTTAAGGGACGAGCCGTCGAGCTTTCCAGCGATCGTGCTGGCTGGCCACCAGTCGTCCACTTGGGACATCGCGTCACTGACCGTCGGCGAGTTCACGCTCGCGCACCAGAAGCAGCCGTCGGACCCGCTCATCCTCTTCTGCATCGGGCTCGCGTTCCTGTCAGCGTCCATGCAGCGCACGATCAATGACCGCCAGCACACGGTCGCCAAGGCGTTCGCGTTCTTGCAGCACTACGAGCGCGCGCGCGTGGCGGCGGACTCGGTGATTAGCAAGGAGATCGTGCAGGTCGAGTGCTGGTACAACATTGGTCGCGCGCATCAGCAACTGGTACGTACACTGCTATGGAGGTATGCGAGTCTCAACATTGTCCAATGTGTTGACGTTGTGGTGATGGTGTACTAATGTGACTTGTTAGGGACTGTTCCACTTGTCGATCCCAATGTACGAGCGCGTGCTGCGCTTCTTTGAGCTGAGCAAGCGCGAGAAGGAGATCCCTAAGGAGTACTGGATCTGCCGCGAGACCGCGTACAATCTCTCGCTCATCTATAAGCAAAGGTATGCGTTGCTGTGTGGTGTATGCCTTGCAGACGTCATCTTGGTATATTATGCGTGTGCAATCATGAAAGCGTTCACTCGTCTGATCCGTTGCTCTCTGTCTTTTGATGTGTGTGTCTACTCGCAGCGGCGCGCACGACCTGGCGCGGTACCTGATCGCTAAATATTTAACGCTGGACTAGGCGAGTGCAGCAGCAATAAAACCCTTTTTTTCTTTCAAGGAGAGTGGACGATAACGTTGCGTACACAAACCGAATAAAGCAACAAGCGATGGCGAACCAGCTGAGAGCGTCAGTGCAGTACAACTTGCAGCGCCGGAATGCGCTCGTTCATAAAGCCCCATTTTCGTGTGTGTTCCGCCACCGGAACAGCGTGCGGTTGCCCCGTCTTTGCGACGTGGATGAGAGCAATCTGGAGCTGCGTGGGTGTGCGTTAAGCTCTCAACTCAAACGAAGGTGCCACGTGCGTCGGCAAGCGAGCAGACATGAGAGCGCTGCATGACGAGCACGCCACACGAATGCTGTTACCTTGAAGTTGGCACGATCGAGCTTTTGCACATCAATTTGGACTCGAACTCGAGCAAGTTGGAGGTAGAATGGCACATATCCATCCCCTCAAGATCACCATTCAGCCAATCAGAGACCTGAGAAAACCCGCATCACTTTTTCAAGCCAATCAGCGTCAAGAAAATCATGCAAAACCAGCTCACTTGATCTGAGTATGTTGTCACTATGCGTCACTATAGCGAGGTGATTGCGTGCTGCATTTCCGGCCATGCAAGTAAGTGCCTGGCCATGACACCCCTGACATGGTTCATTCGACTTATTCGCGTGAAGAGCTCAAGTGAAGCAAGCATGTTGGCGCGGCTACAACGGTAGGCATCGCGCGCAAGTAGCGCTCTCTGTGAGGTGGCTGTGTGCGTATGTGTGGCAATCACACTGACCGCATCTCTCTACGTGTATACTGTGTGTGGTCTTCAGACAAGTGCAGTGGAGAGCAGCGGGACTTGGACGCCGCACGTTTGTGCAGGCAGCGCACGGGAAGGAGTTCGATCCGATGCTGCAGCGCAACAAGTACCACTCGGTGTTGGACGGCGAGTTCAAGTTGGTGTCGGGCGAAGTGCTCCCGGAGGTCAAGATTGACTGGGAACAGTGGGTACGTTACTGTAATTAGGTTGCTTTGTGATTGTGCCTCATTACGCTGATTTTTTCGTGGTGTTGATATCAGGGCGACTCGACGCTCCCTGGCGAAAGAACGATCCTCGTACTGCCATCGTTCTCGCACTCGAGCCACGCCGCGTCGAACCGCGACGACCCTCGTCCTGGCTGGTGGCAGAACATCATCGGACCGGGGAAAGCGATCAACACGTCGTACTTCCGTGTGATCTGTCCATCTGTGCTCGGAAGTCCGTTTGGCGCGACGTCACCATTGAGCATTGACCCGCGAACAGGCGAGCAGTACCGTGCGTCGTTTCCGCAGATCACTCCTGCTGATATGGTGCGTTCTGAAGCGTTAATGCGTTCTTGGATGCTGTTCGATTGCAATGCTTATGTGTGTGCTAACGTCTGGCGCTTATTACTGCTGCATTGTCTTTGCAGGCTGCAGTGCACGCGCGCATCTTGGACGATTTGGGGATCGACAAAGTCCACACTGTCATCGGTGGGAGCATGGGCGGTATCCAAGTAAGCGAACAGCTGCAAATATGAGCGAAAGGCGTCACTGGCGGTTTGCTCAGTCTGCTCTTATCGCATATTTTATCGCTATGTATATCCATTACACAGGCGCTCGAGTTTGCTGCGCAGTTCCCGGACCGTCTGCAGCGTCTGGTTGGTATCGCGTGCACCGCACAGACAACTCCAGGCACGGTCGCTCTCCGCCGCGTGCAGCGCCAGGCGATTCTCTCGGACCCGGCATACAACAACGGCAATTACTCCAAGGGCGTGTCGCTCGATGGCATGAAAGTCGCGCGCGAGTTGGGCATGATGTGCTACCGATCGCGCGAGGAGTTTGATGCGCGCTTTGACTGGAACCCGACGGGTCTGATGCACTTCAAGTCGACGACTTTCGAGGTCGAGAGCTACATGGAGTACCAGGCCGAGAAGTTTGCGCGCTTCTACGACCCGAACTGCTACCTGCTGCTCTCCAAGGCGATGGACTTACAGAACATCGGTCGCGGGTACTTGAACCTGGCGGAGGGCGTGAGCCGTATCTCGTGCAACTCGCTCATCATCGGCATCAAGCAGGACCTGCTCATCCCGATCCAGGAGCAGCGCATGATTGTAAGTACCCGTGTTGTCTGAAGGCGTTTGGTCCAGGTCTTTGAAGAGCTCAGTGTTGACCTAATGTGGTTGTTATGCTCGTACAATATTTGTAGGTGAACATTCTCCAGTCATACGGCTACGACTCGAAGCTTGTGGAGGTGGACTCCAAGTTCGGCCACGACACGATGTTCCACAACCAGATGCAGCTGGACGTGTTCGCGCCGCTGGTGCGCGATTACATCGAGCACCACCTCTCGTCCACGCTCGTGCACGAGCAGCACCGTTACAGCAGTCTCTAGCGTTTCTTCACATACGCTCACCCTATATCCATGTATGTAATAAACGTGTTTGTTCAAGATATGAGACGCTTTTGATAGTTCAAGTGCACAGGAAGTAGATCTA
The DNA here is from genome assembly GCA_023335535.1 of Globisporangium spinosum. Lineage (NCBI taxonomy): Eukaryota > Oomycota > Peronosporomycetes > Pythiales > Pythiaceae > Globisporangium > Globisporangium spinosum. The sequence continues at coordinate 13,416 of JAADVN010000012.1, forward strand.
CCTCACGAATATGAGCCTGATCTGCTGCTGTCTTCGCTGATGAATGGTAGCCATATGGGAGGAAATCCTGCAATCAATGATGCAGAACTTGTGGAAACCAACCTAGATTTGCTAGTAAATGTTCGTGATCCCCACCACCACACGTCTTGCGTCATTGGCAACGGGATCCTCTCAAACGGAGCACCATTCAGCAGCGCACCGTCGGAGTGTAATGGCTCGCTTCATCCCCAAATTGCCCTCCACATTGTCACTTCAAGCCAAAATCAGGTTCATCAAAATGAGACTTCTAATAGAGTGGTTTACGATAGCCTCACACCATGCACTTGATTAGTGTGGTGCATGTTTCGCCACACTAAATGGGTCTGGAAACGGGAGGGGAGTCTTCTATTATGAGAAAGTACAGTACGACTCCCCCTTTCCACGCTGATGTTGTTTGTGAAGCTGTTCGCTGTTTCCGCACTGCACTTGAAGAGAAGAAGACGAGGAAGAACGAAAGCGATACTGTCGCAACTCCGACGCCACCAGCAGCCTCGATCCGTCTCTCCATACGCACAGACCCGCTCCACGACTGCTGCGCGTAGCATCTAACTGATTGTCGGACCGCACTCTCACTTAGCAACGACAGCAGCAGCAGCAGCAGCGATGGGGAACCTCGTGAGCATGGGATACTCGCAGACAGACGGTGCGGAGAACGGCGCGGTGGTCAATAGCGCAGCGAAGGAGAAGGAATACATCCAGCGCCTCCCGGCGGCCGAGCTCAAGAAGTACACGGAAGGCTATCGACGCATCTGTCGCGTGGAGGCGTCGCCGTCACCGTCACCGACAGCGAACAATGGGAAGCAGCCTCCCACCGCGGTCGCGAATCGCGGCAGCAGCGCAAGCACGTTGCCGCCAGTTCCGACTGGCGCGCTCGCAGCGGTGAAGCGCAGAGCGAGTGGCCAGGTTGCGGTGGTGGATGCGCCAGTCGCATTGCATGCGAGCGGCAACAGCAGCGGGTTGAACAAGAAGGTGTTTCGACAGAAGCTGCTGAGCTCGTTCACGATGATCCCGACGTCGCTCTCGGATCGACTCTTTGAAGTGCTGGACACCGACCACACGGGCGAATTGAGCTGCGAGAACGTATTGAGCGGCATCGCGTGGCTGAAATATGGCACCTACGAAGAGCAAGTGCGGCTGCTATTTATTATCTACGATTTGGACAACACAGGGCTTGTGTCGCGCGATGTGATGGACCGGTTCATGGACGTCGTGTATGGGAGACGCAAGGCGCGCAGTGCGTCGACAGTCGCGTTTCTGGACCGCATTTTCGAAGGCAGGTCGAGTCTCACGATTGACGAGTTCAAGCTCGTGATCCGAGAGAGCGACGAGCATGGTGACGCGTTGCTACTGCGGTGGCTCTCGGTGCTGGCAGACACGATTGGTACGGAAGAAGACGAGAAGATCCTGGAGCTCGAGCGGTCGTACAATCCGGCGGTGATCCGGCAGCGCATTGCAGATGCGACGCTCTTTTCCGTTAACGAAGTGACAGGTCTCGAGCGTCAGTTCCACAAGCTATTTGACACGAAAGGCGGCACGAGCAACCGGATCCCGAGCGAGCAGTTTATCAGCATCCTGAGCGAAAGAAGCTTTCCCAAGCGGTTACTAGAGCGTGTGTGCGCGACAGTTGCGCTGCGTGAGCTCGTGCTCTTTGATGAGTTTTGCAAGTTTGTGTCGAATTTCTGCAGAGGCAAGATCACGTCGAGGTACATCCACTTGTTTGGCATCTTCAAGGACGATAAGACGAGCGATGTGATCTCTTGGAGAGCAATCGAAGAGCTCTTTGCGCTTGGGAGCAACTGCGCTACGGAAGAGAGCGAGAAGCTCCTGATTGCGGATGAACGAAGCCAACTGACAGAAGTATGCGAGTAATACCCTGCGTGTCGTTCTCGTCTCTTGTGCTTGCTGTGAAACCCAAGTGTGCGTGAGCTGCCGTAGTGGACTAACTGGCGTGTTTTTGGTTCGCTCTTGATGCTCTGTTATCGTAGATGATGAGAGAAAGCGCTAATGCTCAAGGATTGACCGAAGCGAGCTTTCTACAGTGGGCGTCCGAAGCGACTGCAGTGCACCAATTGCTGCATCAACTGGCTTTTGCTGCATGCATCCTCTTTGGCGTGAAACCAGAGTCGCCGCCCTTGGAGCGGCGGATTGCCGAGTGGCACTGGAAACAAGCGACGAGCTCGATTGGTGTGGGCCAGGTACCATTTTCAGAGCTGCTTTGTCATAGTGCACTTGGTTGTGGGTGCTCACTACCAATGTGTGTTGCATGTATGTTGTTGTACACAGACGTGGAACTTGATCGGCGCGACGTGGTGGCAGCAGTGGTGTCAGTATGCGGGCATGAACACTCGCAATGGCACCCCGCATGGCTTATTACCCTTGCCGATGATCCCTAATGACACGCGAGTGCTGGTAGAAGGTGTCGCGAGTGAGTCACCGCTACCTGCGACAGAATCTGGGAGCTTTCCTTCCCAGTCTAAACCCCGTCCTCGCCCTGGTCCGATTGCAAATTGGGCGTTGCTGAAGCGAAGCGGAAGTCGACGACTGAAGGACAAACTGGTGTTTGCGCGGGACTTTTATGTGAGTTCTTGTGAGCTACAGGATGATCCGACGGTGCTAATCATTGCGGTATTCACTAACAGTTTCTTGCCATCCATTTCTAGCTGGTTCCATCGTCTGCGTATTCAGTGCTGGTGTTGTGGTATAGCGGCGGTCCAGACCTCTCGCGTAGCGTCATTGAGTCTCCAAAGGCGGGTCTGCAGATTGAGCTTTTCCCGCTGGTGCTTCGCGTCGCGCGAGTGGATCCGTCGAACGGCGGGGTGATCATGTCCGGTGAAGAGGTTCTGCTCAGTGCGCTCAGCACTGCAGACAGTATCTTGGAAGCAACGTGCAAGGCTCTGCTTCTCATCAAGCTCATTCAGAAAGCGCGGCTCTGGTACTTTGACGAGAAGCAGCCGGACCACAAGATTCGCATCCGAAATGATCGTCCAAACATCCTGAAAAAGCTCACGCAAGAGTGCGTATTTCTGCTGGAGATCCAAGACGACGATGGCTCGTGGCCGCTCTCGCAGTCGAGTGACAAGATCTCGACGTCGTCGCCATCGAACAAAGGCAACGAAGACGATGGGGACTACACTTCCGACAGCGACAGTGGTGGTGACGAAGATGGCGAGGGATCTTCACGAGCGAGTGGGCGACGCAAGCGACCGCGTGAGCAGCGGCTGATCTCGAGAACGTCAGAGATCTGCTCGCGAGGGAACCTCGAAACGATTACAACGCTTGGTGGGTACACAGGTGGGAAGAGTAATGGGAATCAGACACAAGACAAGAAAGGAGCAGCAGCAGCGAAGCCTAATGTCGAGAACGAGAGCATCGTGGCAGCGACGACGGTGAAGAAACGGTTCTCGAAAGACGCATTCACGGGCCATGGACTTGTGGGGCTAGACAATTTGGGGAACACGTGTTACATGAGCAGCGCACTTCAGTGTCTGAGCCACACGCGATTGCTGGTCGAGTATTTCAAGAACGCGGCGTACTTGAGAGACATCAACTTGCGCAATCGAGACGGAACGAACGGCAAGCTCGCTGTGGCGTTTGGCGAGCTGCTGCGCGTGCTGTGGACCTCGGAGAAGAAACGGTTTGCGCCGAACGAATTCAAGCGCGTGCTCGCAAAGTTCAACCCGCAGTTCACAGGCTCGGACCAGCATGATGCGCAGGAACTGCTCGCGTGTTTGCTGAGCAGCTTGAGTGAAGACCTAAATCGCATCATGACAAAGCCCTACACAGAGCAGCCAGACAGCGACGGACGCAGCGACGCGATCGTCGCAGACGAGTGGTGGCAAAACCACTTGAAGCGCGAGTTTTCCGTGATCGTCGCGCTCTTCACCGGCCAGTACAAAAGTTTGCTCGAGTGCTCAGTGTGCCACTACGAGTCGGCGCGCTTTGAGCCATTCACGTTCCTGCAGCTGTCGTTGCCCGAGAGTGGGTTTCGATCGCTGGTGCTCACGATCATCTTCAACAGCGAGCGCGTGCCGATGAAGTACTCGGTGCGCGTGAAGAACAACGCGACGATCCAGGACGTGAAGCACGACATTGCGCAGTTTCTGTATCGGCTCGAGAGCAGCGAGTCTACTCCAATCACTGCCACTATTCAGCAAATTGAGACACAACTGGTGATCGCGCGGGTGTCGGTGTTGCACATCATCGACGCGCTGCTCGACGGGCGAACGCCATTGTCGCAAGTGCACGAGAAGGACCAGCTGACAGTCTTCCAGCTGGACTCGCCGACAAAGCAGTTGTCATCTCTGTCAGGCTCGAAACCACAACGCGTTGCTTTGGAGCCGAGTAAGAAGAAGACAAATGACATTGCTGCAAACGGTAATGGATCGGCAGCAGCCACACCTCATGGCAGCGCTGACAACACAACCCACAGTACGAAAGGGACCGGAACGAACGAGATTCGCAAACCTCAGGAGAATGGTTCTGTCACGTCGCATGCTCAGCTGCAAGACCAGCCCCTTCATGGTGGAACTGAAGACGAGGAGAAACTCAAAGACGAGCTGTTGCCAGTGGGATCGTCTGTGTTTGTGCGTGCTGACAAAGTCAAGGATTTTGCATCTGCGCGCGTCATTGGCAGCAGCAGGAAGAACGGCAGCGTCGACGTCGCGTTTCCTACCGGCGCGAGGCGGTACTTTGTCCCACAGACCAAAGTGGTCACGAGACAGAACGATGAAGCGTACGTGTACCTCGTGCACCGCCGCGTCGAGCGCTCGACCAACTGCTTCACGAACGCGCACATCACGCGCTTGTTTGGCGCACCACTGGTGCTGCGGGTGTCGTTGCGATCGACCACGACATTCGATCTGTACATGGCGGTGTGGAAGCGCTTGCGCCGCATCTTCAACTGGCAGGCGCCGCCGTCGCCCTCGGACTTTGAAGATACTGGAGACACTAATAGAAAATGCAAGACGGACGCGACTTCACTGGCGCTCGGAGATCACTTGGTGGTCACGAAGTTTGGCTTTTGCCTGCGCATGGTGACGTCGCACGGGATTGGCTGCTCGCGCTGCGAGTGGATCGACGGCTGTCTCGGGTGTCTGATTGTGCCGTCATCCACCAACTCGATCGCACTCGCTGCAGAGGAGACGGTCTCGATCGACTGGGACATCCGCACGTTAAAGGAAGAGTACGACCCGATCCAAGCAAGCAAGATCGACTTTGACGACTCGGTGCAACAGAACAAGCGCCAGGACAACATGCCGCTGAGCATCGAGCGCTGCATGGACATGTTCACGGCGAAGGAGAGCATTCAAGAGGCGTACTGTGGACGCTGCAAGACGCATCGCCCCGCGACAAAGACCATGGACCTCTGGCGCTTGCCGCCGCTATTGGTAATTCAACTGAAGCGGTTCTGTTTCACGCAGGTGTCGCGCCGCAAGCTGCATCATCACGTGGACTTCCCACTTCGAGGGCTGCAGCTGGAGGCGTTTGTCGCCAAGCAGCGCCAGCCCAAGCGGATGCAGGAGTCGGGACTCCAGTATTGGCTCTTTCTAGGCGGCAAGCTGAAGCAAGACGCAACAGGTGCAGATGAAGATGATGAGCACCAGGTAGAGATAGCTGAGGTGTCGAGAGGTCCACAAGCGAACGCAAGCGAGCCCCCGAAACCATCCAAACGCGCGTCGACGCCACTGTTGGACGCCCCCGCGACCGCTGCAGTCCGAGGCGAAGACGGCTTTCTTTACGATCTGTACGCGGTGGTGAACCACGTCGGCGCGCTCGGCGGCGGCCACTACTTTGCGTACGTGTTGAGCGAGAAAGACGATAAGTGGAAGTGCTTCAACGACCACCAGTGCAAGGACATTGATGAGAAAGAGGTGGTGTCGTCCACCGCGTACATCCTCTTTTACCGCCGGCGCGACACGCAGGACGTGTTGATCGAAGAGCTCTTCCCGCCCATGCCACTCAAGCGCACGAAGAAGATGAACAGCAGCAGTTTGGCGACCGATCAGGAGGGCGAAGAAGACGATGAGGATGACGACGACGATGTTGCGTCCTCGGACCACGCTCAGGTCGTTGAGCAACTTGTCGAGCAGTCGAAATTGGCGAGTGCTAATGGCGGAAGCTCGTGTGTGATCAGTTAACTAGAGCAACCAACTTTGGAAACGAATATAACAGAGAACGAATGGACCGACCACTGTGATTGAAAGTCAAGCACAGCATTTCACGAAGAGACTTGCATTGTTCAAGCAAGGTGAGCTAGCTAGTTGAACTGATTCCACAGACTTGACGGAGCGAAGACGGAGCTTAGGCGTTGCCTCCCGAGCGCTTTGACAGATTCTGGAGCTCTTGTTCCGCGAGGCTCTTGACGTCAGTCTTGTCCTTCTGCAATACACCAAACATCACAACCCCAATCAGTCCGCCAAATCACACACATTCGACTGTAGCCCTTCCTATCTGCATGCATCCTCCTCACCGATTCTCACCTTTTTGAGATCGCCAATGCTTCGCGACGACTTGGCCTTCTCGGGGCGGCTGAGCAGGTTGTTGAAAAAGTTGGCCAAGTGCTTGGAGCTGACGTCCTTCTCCTCTCGCTTTCGACGATCCGCAGCGGCGCGTCGAGCCGCCGCGGCCGCTTCGGCTCTCTTGCTCGCCTCGACGCTCTGCTTCTGGAGCTCTTCGAGTCCCGCGCCGGCGGCCTTCTCGAGCTTTTCAAGCCACCGGTCGTGGCTGTCGACGCGAATGTCGGCGGCTAAGAGAGCGGCCGGATCTTCCACGTCTTCGTGAGGGGCCAGAACCATTTTCTCGAACGATTTGTCGTTCGACCAGCGCGGCTGCGAACCGAGCAGACTCTGGTCAACCAAATGGAACGAATCGTAGCCTGAAGGCACGAGGATCGATCCGCGCTCGACCAGCTGCGCCGACTGCGAGAACTTGAACTGCGACGGGTACGCGCGGTGGAGAATGTACTTGCGCAGCGCGTCGATGTTCGCGCCGGTCTTTGCTGACGTGTAGAATACCGCAGCACCGTCTAGAGATATCGCCAAACACACATGCAGCCACCCAACGACATTGTTTAGCACCAAGAACAGTGTCAGCTCAGTGGACTGATTGATGGGTTTGCTGTATCACTCGACACGTACACTTGATCGCGAATTGGCGGAGTACATACTCGATGTAGTCCATTTTCACCGAGTTGTCGGGACGGAGCTGCAAGCCAAAAGCACACACACGTTGCGTTTAGGGACCTAACGAGCGCTCGATACACACGTGAATAGAGATCGATGCTCCTTACATCCGCTTTCGCGACGATGAGGACGAGTGGGACGCCCAAGTTCTTCGAGAGCACGCCCTCTTCCATCTATGAGAGACAAGAACGCACGTGAGATAGATGCTAGAGAGAGAGAGTTATAAAATGACTGCCAATACAAGACTCGTAACTTACAAACTCGCTTGTCGACGTGTCCATCGGCGTTGGTCCAGAGTGGTCGATGGCCTGTCGAAACGCATTTAGATCCAATAAAAAAAAGACACGAGGTGAGTGATAGCTACCGTGAGGGGCGTTGTGGAGCAACAAGACCGGTGATAACAGTAACGAGCGACGCACCGGGTCTTCGTAGTTGAGGATGTGCTGCTTGATCGAGTTGTAGAGCTCATTGCGCGCGTCTGGGGCCAGTTGGTTGATCTGTTGCAGCAGCTCTCCTTCCAGTGCTGATGACCACTGTTATCGCATGACATCCACAAGTTAAGCGAATCAGATCCCACTTCAACTTGATGAATATACGCAACCATGACATGACTAGAGCACAGCTCATTGAGATAGACATCACACGCGCATACCTGGTCGAGCGAGCTCTTGATCGTCCACGGTCTCGACAAATCCAGTACAATCGCCGCGACAGTCTGATACGCACATTTTAGCAGGAAAGATGTTAGCAAATACACATTTGCCCGTCGAGCCAAATCATTCCTCTCCTGCGAAGACGCACGTGCTTGAGCGTGTGCGGCTTGACCGCGATGCGGATGAGGTCCTTCATGCTCAACTCGTTGAAGCGCCACGTGCGGATCTTCGCGATGATGTCGTCTACAGAAACCATGAAGAAGTGTCAGTGGTGATGAATCAGATCAGGCAACCTGCCATGATCAAAGCGTGTCCCCTCCGCACCTGACGCGTCGCCCCCGTTGTCCTTGACCTTGGGGTCGATCACATTTACAGTCGAGTACGCCAGGAGCGTGTCCATCGCATGCTGGTTGCTTGGATCTTTCTTTTCGACCGCCTGCGTGCGCGCGTCGTCACTGAGGCGCGAGAGCAGCGCGGTCTTGCCGCTCTCCGGGTCCCCGACCACCAGCAGGTTCGCGGTCGGCAGCTTGGAGCGCACGGAGCTCTCGCGCAGGATCTGCTGCCAGAGGTTCAGGTCGCGCTCACCTCCGTGGAGCTGCTGCTGCTGCTGGGTGACGGCTGCGGACGCCATGGAGAAGGAAGCGAGTGAGCTTTAGCTTCAGCTGCCTGTGCGTCGCTTTTGGCGTTGCTGTTGGGGAGGAGCTTTTCGCGATTGCCAAGTTGTTGCTGTTGTGAGTGAGATTGGATGTCTTGGGGTGATACTTGTTTTAAGGAAGGTGAGAATATGGATAATCAATCTATGTAAAGTAAGCAAGTATCGAAATGTGTAATATAAAAGGGGAATTATTGATTTGAGAGGACAGCGAAGGACGTGCGTGATGTCGTCCACATCAACAATAGAATTGATATTTTTGCCTCTCAAGTATCAAGTATGCTTTAATTAGTACACACACAAACGCCCATTTGAGGAACCTTTTAATTGTCAAAACTCGTGTTTTCAAAGGCTGAATAGCGTGGTCCACTCGAAGTCCACTGGCGTGTGCCTCCAGCTCTTTTAACAGATCTCCGCCCCTCAACCACTCTCTCCGAGCCATTGCCACTCAGCCGCAAGCGCCAGCCCCTACCAGCTACGAGCACCAGCCGCAAGCCATGCTCTCGCGCCGCGCCGGACTCGCCTGGAGCCGCCACAGCTCCGCACAGCAGCAGCTCTCGCGCTCCGCAGCGACGGCTCTGAGCCCTGCAGACAACAGCACACGAGAGGACGCTCGGTCGCCAGCCGCTCTCACGAGTCGTCTCGGCCAACAGCAGCGCAGTCACCTCCATGTGCTCGTAGCTGCTCGCGCCAGTCGCCGCCCGTTCGCGATCGCGTTCGCCGACCACTCCACGCGCAGCCAGTTCTCGGCCGCGAACGACCGGGATGACGGCGACTACGAAGGTCCTGGGGCACACAGCAGCAGCAGCGGCAGTGACGACCACCACAGCAGCAGCAGCGATCACCACCACGGCCTCACGGACGAGTACCTCGAGACGCTGCACCACGCGGCGGGCAATGTGAACGGCTGGCACTCGGCGCTCGAGATCTACGAGGAGATCAAGAGCGCGGACGGCCAGGGGCTGACCGTGGACGTCGCGACGTCGCTGATCGAAGTGCTCGGCGCGCGCAAGCGCTTCAACGAATGCCTCGACGTGCTGCGGTACTCACGCGATCAGGGCGTGCGGCCGCGCATCCACGCGTACTCGAGCGCGATCGCGTGTTGCTACCACGAGAAGAAGTTCATCCAGGCGCTCAAGGTGTTCGAAGTGATGCGGAACGACGGGTACGTGCCCAAGAGTGTGACGTACTCGCGCGCGCTCTCGGCTGCGCTAAAGTCCGACCAGCACGAGCTCGTGCTCGAGATCTTTGACGACATGCTGCGCAACAAAGTGGACACGACGATCGTGATCTACAACAACATCCTCAACTCGTGCGCGCGCGTGGGCGACGGCCACTCGGCAGTCGGCGTGCTGCGCGCGATCAAGCAGCGCGACCTCGAGATGACGCAGAGCACGTACCACTCGCTGGCGATCTGCGCCGGCAAGACAGGCCGCTCGGATCTGGCGCTCGAGGTGCTCGAGAACCTCAAGAAGGACGGCTTCGCGCCGACCATGACGATCTACAACTCGGCGATCTCGGCGTGCGCCAAGTCCAAGCGCTGGCCGAAAGTCATCGCCGTATACAACGAGATGAACAACGACATGAAGGCCCAGTTGCGCGGGCTCTACCTAGGGGCGGTCATCATGGCGCACGCCAAGGACAATGACCAGGAGCGCAAGCTCCAGGCAATAGAGCTCTTCTACGCGCGCAAAAACCAGGGCGAAGAGCTCAACTTCTTTGCGCACAACGCGGCGCTCACGGCGCTGTTAGAGAGCAACCAGCTGGAGAAAGTGCACCAGTTTGCGAACGACATGAAGCGCGAGGGCTTCAAGTGGGACACGCTCACGTACCAGAACGTGCTGCTCGCGTACATCCGCGGCGGCGCGATCGACACGGCGGTGCACATGCTGCACGCGCACGCCAAGAAGATGGAGAAGAGTACCGAGTGCTACCGCGAGCTGATCCAGTACTACGCCGAGAAGCGCAAGAACCCGCGCGAGGCGTGCCGCCTGACCATGCAGATGATGCAGAACAACGCGCGCCTGAGCCGCTTAGACTGGCACAACGCGCTCGCGCACGCGCTGCTGCTCCCCGAGCGCGCGCTCTACTGGAACTTCCGGAAATGGATGAAGATCCGCGCCGCCGGCATCATCGACGAAGTGCCCGAGCACCTCATGCTCCCGGACAACGCGCAAAAGATGAAGAAGCAGCGCGAGGACAAGCTGCTATAAAGATGGACGTTTTCGAGTAGCTGCCTATACGAATCTCGTGTGAGCTGCTGGCGGCCGAGTCAGGTCGGACTGAGACAGCAAGGAGGTAGGCAGGTTGACTAACGACCCAAGAGAAGGCAAAGCCTGGGCAGTGTGTGAGTAGATCATCTGAAGACTGAGAAACAACAACATGAATATCCTATTAGCGTTCTGTAACACGCCGTGATGGTTTTTCAGATATTTTTCCATTTCGTTTGCAAGGCAAGCAAGCACGAGCGAGGATCACCTGTGAATGAAAACACGAACTCTTGAAGAAGGATACTGCTTTCTAAAGCTGATCGTGACAGCCACGAACTTTGGTCAGGTGGTGCCTGTGCTTCCCACCATTACCGACGAATGGCTGGTTATCAATGGTGGGGATCGTCGAAGCTCCCGGCCGATATCCAAACAGCGCAGCCGAGTTGAGTGTGTGAGAGCTGCACGCTTTCCCCACCCACCGAGACAGAAAAGATCGGACCTCGAGCCACATGGAACCACGAATGGAAGATGAATGGGAGAACGTGCCAAAGAATCAAGTCCACCGCTGCAAATGGGCGGTTATTCCACGTGTATTTGTGTCCCAAGAAGTTCGAGATGGATACTTTTTCATCCATTAAATAATGGCAGAAGAGTTCTTCGACTCTGATGAGCGAGTTCCGAGCCTCCCCCAGTATGGTTCCTAGAAAAACAGACACAGCGCTGGCCGTTACCTTTGGATAGGCTCTGGTTTCGCGCGAGATTGAAATCCTCGCCATCGCCCATCGTCCATCGTCCCGGCAGCCTTCTTTCTTCCTTGGAAGCTGATCTTCTCGCCATCCGTCCTTCAGAACCGCATTCCGCAACTCACTTTCGAAGACCCAAGCAACCATCCCGACTGAACAGCCATGGTCTATCGCTGGCCCTCCATCGCTCTCGCTCTGGCCGTCGCTCTAGCAGCGTCAACACAGCGCACCTCGGAGGCGCACTCGTGGATCGACTGCATCGACACGAACCGATCCGTGGTCTATGACAACGCGCGCAAGTGGACCTACGGTGGCGAGACCTCCAACGGCGTCTGCAAGGGTTACATCAGCAACTACCCGGGATGCGGCGACAAGACCATCAACGACAAGATGACGTACAAGATCCTGATGAACGACGTGACCAAAGGCGCATCACCATGTTCCGCGTTCGACGACGCGTAGGCGTACTCGAACTGCTTCAACTGCCTCCAAGTACCCGCTGGCAAGAAGTTCTACTACGAGTACCTGGACAACGGCCACACGTCCAAGGACAAGGTCGGTCGCGGCGCTTTCTACGGGGCCTACTGGACGGGCCAGCCCGAGACGACTCTCGACAGCACAACGCAGCTCACGGACGACAAGCTCATCGATGGCACGCTGCACGACTTTAATGACGGCAACTGTGGCCAGACCTACGAGGACAGCGACTTCTCCGACTCGATCCTCTCGGGTCGCGCGGGCAATGACTATCCGTGTGTGGGGGATCTGACGAGCCCCGCTGGCACCAAGCCTAGCGGCTACAATCTCATCTGGTCCTGGCGGTTCTACAACAACAAAGTGAACGCCGACATCATCACGACAGGCGGACACTACGGCGGCGCGGCGTACAGCAGCTGCTTCCAGATGGAAGTGCTGGGAGGCACGAACGAGGTCGCGAGCGATGCAACGACTACACCGACCCCAGAGCCAACTACGACACCCGCGCCAACTGCGACTCCTGCGACACCACCTCTAACCTCTGCGAGCCCAACGCCGACCTCGAAGCCGACTGTGACTCCAGCTCCGACCCCAACTCCAACCTCTGAGAACCCAACTCCGACCCCAACGGCATCCGTGGGTTCGGATGCCGCGAACACGCAAACTGGATATGGAACTGAGCCCAGCCAGACGCCAGCGGCACCAGCTTCCACTCCTACGCCCACAGCAGCCTCACAACCACCAGTGACGTCACTAACGCCCAGCAGCGAGTCGCCTGCCAGTTCTATGTCCGACCAGAGCAACCTTGGGCCAAAGAAGAACTGCCATATGGGCTCGCCACCAAAACACCAGCAGCAACAGTATCTGCGCAATTGAGAGTGGCGTCTGACAAACGAGAAGTACGTGCGACTTTGAGTTTGTTTGTCTCCGATCCCCACACATTGGGAAGTTGTACGCTGTATGCAGTGGCGTTTTGTATCCATCCATCCAAATTATGTAGCCATGTGTCACTCAACTGCCTGTGAATCAAAGTTGAACTTCAAACGAATGCTGTGTATACTCCATCCTCTTTAACAACATTCTCAGTCACCTTGTCCAGACAGACTCTTGTGCCATGGTAGTCCACGCCATGATGATGCCATTCGTTCATTCATTCATTTCCAGTTTGCGAATCCTTTATTTCTCGTAGTTTTTCGCTTCACCAATATGCAGCACATGTACAGACAGCGTACGCATGCACAGTCAGTCTCTCTACTTCGTTCCCACTCCACCATCGTCATAAGCCTAGATAGACATCCCTCCCTCTATGCCCAGAGCTCCTGGATGTAACGGTGGCCGTCCTGGAGCTTCTTGAGCGTCTGCATAGCCTGCTCGTCCGACTGCGCGCCAAACTGCTCGATGATCTGGTGCAGCACCTTGTGCACGTCGTTGCCCATGCTCGTCGCGCCGCACACGTAAATGTGCGCATCCTGGTTGTGCACGAGGTCCCACACGTTCTCGCCATTCTGCTTGAGCAAGTGCTGTACGTACACCTTGTTCGCATTCTCGCGCGAGAACGCGAGGTTCAGCTGCGTGAGTACGCCCTGCTCCTGGAACTTCTCGAGCTCATCGCGGTAGATAAAGTCTTCGTCACGGCGGCGGCACCCAAAGTAGAGGATCGACTCGCCAATGTCCACTCCGTTCGCCTTTTGCTGCGCGCGCTCGTGCAGGAACGCACGCATGGGGGCGATGCCCGTGCCGGGGCCAATCAAGATGATCGGCGTCTTTGGGTTCTTCGGCAGGCGGAACGTCGACGCGCGGATGAAAATACGCGCGCTCGGCCACTCGCGCGGGGTCTTGACACCCTGCTCACCGGGGCGGCTGTCGCGTTTCTTCTTGCTGTTGAAGTTCGAGGTGTCGAGCGGACTCAAGTCGCCCAAGTACGTCGAGCAGACGCCATTGAACACGCGGCCGTCGTCCTTCTTGTTCGAGATGATGCTCACCGTGATGTGCACGCGCTGCGCGTTCACGAGGCTCGAGGATGAGATCGTGTAGTAGCGCGGCGCGAGGAACGGCACGAGCTGGATCAGCGCCGCGACCGACAGCTGCACCGACTTGAAGTGCTCCAGCACGTCCACGTACGAGCGCTCGTCGTCGAGGATCCACTTTTGGTACTCGTCTTTGCCTTCTTTGCCAGCCAAGCACAGCAACTTCGCCTTCTCCACTGGGTCACGCGCAAAGTACGAGAGCTGCTTCAGCGGCCCCTTGCGTGGGGCGCCGTTGATCCCCAAATAGCACTTGAGGATCGTCTCGACCTTGCATGGCGACGGGAACGGCAGCTCTTCCTTGGCGTCTTCGCCCACAGGCTTGATCGCGACCCACTGATCCAGATCGTAGCCCAGGCGCTTCGCGAGGCGGGCGACCGTGTCGGGGAGGTTCTCTGGCAACACCGCCAAGTTGTCCGCGGTCAAGTAATCGACGCCCGTGTCGCGCAGATCAAACTCCATGTGCACAGTCGAGCCGCCCACAGTCGACGCGCGCAACTCGCGGTTGACCACCACTTTCGCCTTCGTGGATGTGAAGAAGTGTTTTGTCGACGACTTCATGCGCATGTCCTTGCCCTCCGCCGCAGCGACGAGCTGCGCAGCATGCGCCGCGCGGAGCTCTTCGCATTCGTACTCGAGCTCTAGCGCGCTTTCCTCGTCTTCGCCCTCACCGCCTTCAGTCGCAGCTTCGCTGCTGTTGCCATTCGCTTCACCGATAATGAACTGCGCGCGCAGCGACTTCCACAAGTTCTCCTTCCAGTCCTCAAAGTCCTCGTCAAGCGATGCGTCGTCGTCACCTTCGCCGTAGTTGTACACGCGCTTGGCGCCGTATCCCTCCATCTTCTCGTCCACGAGGCGCGCGATCGCGTTGTAGTGCTCGTACTGGCGGTTGCCGAGTCCAAAGACCGTGAAGCCGACGCCGTCGAGGTTGGTGGTACTCTCCTTGTCCTTGATCCACTTGATGAACGGCACAGCATTGTCGGTCGGGTCGCCCTCACCGTACGTCGCCATGACGAAGATCACGCACTTCTCTTCCGCGAGCAGTTCCGCGGCGTCGTACTCTTCGAGATCGATCGCGTGGGCCGCAAAGCCGTGCTTGCGGCCTTCTTTCTTGAGCACATCCGCAAAGCCCTCGGCCGTGCCAGTCTGCGAGCCAAAGAGGATCGCGACGCGGCCGCCCGGGAACGCCGGGTCTTCGTCCATGCTGCTCTTGCGCACCGACTTGGCCGTCGTCGCGGCGGTGGCGGCGGGCGCGGTCTGCTTCTGGTACATACGCATCTGCTCGCCGATGCGCAGCATCTCGCTCTTGAGGCGGTCGTCCTCCTGCGCCTTCTTGGGGCGCAGGAACAGCACGGCGCTGGCCATGAGTGCCAGCACGGTGCCCACCATCACGTAGCCGTCCATGTTTCTTGTCGCCGTCGTCTTCGCAGCTCTTGCGCGTCTGGTGGTTTGAGCGGGAGGCGGCGAGAACGCGAATGACAAAAGCCAGGTGGCTCGTGAGCTGAGCTGGGTCGAGCTGGGCTGAGTTGAACCAATTGCCAATCTGGATTATGCGGATAATCCACCAATCAGATGGCAAGAGGAGTGTGATTTCAGCGAATCAAAAGCGGTGTTGTGTATTTTTTTTCACGGGAGAACAGAACCCAAAGGGTCCAGAAAGTTGATGGCCACAGAGGCAAGCCATAAACGAAGAGCGTGCTTATGGGATTCAGGATGGCTGCTGGAGCAAGTTAGATGGATGGATAGATGGAGCAACAAAGAGAAGAGCTGGCTGCTGCTTCACTGACTAGTATGACGATATGCACTACATGCAATTGTAACTGCAAGCTACGTATCTACATGCACACACTATACGCAAATACAAGATACCTAGGAGCCATTCTCCTTGATGTTAAAGTCGACTTGCTGTCCGTTGCGGTACGCGAGCCACTCGTCCACGCGCTGCACGCTCGGCGCGTCCGCAATGTCCGCGTTGTCGGGCCGCATCATGAGGATCTGCATCGTCCCCGCGCCGCTCGCATTCGTGGAGAAGATGACGACAAACATGACGCGGCCGTCGGTGGGACGCGCCACCACGGGGCTGATACCGCGCGAGCCTTTGAACGAGTAGATAGTGCTCGTGAGCATCTTCTTGTTCTCGGGGATGACCTCGGCGACGTCCAGCTCACCGCAGCCGCCCTTCCAGGACCCCTGACCGCCCACTCCACGGCAGTTGCAGCCGTACTCGGCCGTACGCACGACCTGTCCGTTGAGCAGCCAGATCGCAGGGAGGTCCTTCGCGGCCTCCTGCGTGGCGTGCGGCATCTGCGCCTTGACCATGAAGATCTTATGCTCGCCGCGCCAGCCTTCGTGCGTGACGCCGCGAGCGAACCCGCAGGTACCCGAGGCCGCGCACGTGATCTCGGACACGACGTTCGCTTCGACGCCGTCGCCCAGCACCCTATCGAACGCTGCCGAGGGCGATGTGGCGGTGCTCCCGTTGGACGTCGCGAAGCTCTGGCTGTTGCCGTGACACATAGAGAACTCACCGCTCTCCTCTGGATTGCCTTTGTTGTTGAGAAAGGCCATGTTCTGCGTCGCTTCACTGTTGGCTTTCGAGTACGACGACACTTTGGCCCACTGTGACGCATCGCTTTTGGTGAACACAACAATGTCGTCCACCTCGAGTGGACCTCGGAGTGCGAGCGTGAGGTCCTCGTCGAACGGCGCGAGTGGGCCACTGACGTCCGTCGCGGTCTGCTCGCAGGTGTTTGGGGTCCCGGGACACTCCATGTTGGCGACTTTGCCGTACGAGCCCTTGCCTCCGACGCCCGAGATCGCGATCGCAGAGAGCGGCGTGGCAAAGATGGTGCTGGCTACAAACGGCGTCGGGGCAACAGTGGTAGGTGGTGGAGTAGGTGCTGGGGTTGGCGTCACAGTTGGCGTTGATGTGGTTGAGGTTGGAGTCGGAGCTGGAGTGGACGGAGTCGGTGCTGGAGTGGATGGTGCTGGCAAACTTGGAGTTGCAGTCGTTGGACTTGGAGCTGGGCTTGACGGAGTCGGAGTCGGGGTCGAGTTTTACTCCGAGGCAACCGAGTTCTGCTGGTCCGACGGTGCCGTCTTGGTGTCTGGAACCTTAACAACCACTGGGTCCTTCTTTGGTTTGTCACCACCACTCGCGATGCCACACTTTACTGCATCGTGGGATGGCGATTTCGCTTCGTCAGCCTTCACAGGAGTCGAATACGCAGCCATCGCCTTCTCTTTAATTGCTGCAGTATTAGCCTCACCTTGGGTCGCAGCCTCTTTGTTGATAACCCCTGAAGTTTCTTTGACGATCGCATTGAAGCAGGACGAGTACGCAGCACCGCCAGCGCCTTCAAAGTTGCGAAAGCCATTCCCGAGGTCGTCGGCTTTGAAAAACGTCCACCACCAGACCGTCGGGTATGTGCCAGCTTTCGTGCCTTTAGGGATCGTGAAGCTACCAACGCAGGGCTTAAAGTCCCCCGCGCGGCCCGACGGGATGGTGCCGCCCGCGAAGTCGCCGTCCATGAACGGTTGGCCGCAATTGCCGTCGTCAAAGTCGTGGAGTTGGCCTTCAACCAGGTGCTCCTTCGTGAGCTGACTGGGCTTTTCAAGCTCGACTCCAGGGCGGCCGTCCCAGCACACACCGTGCGTGGTCCCCGGCCCAGCCTTGTCCTTGACTACGTAGCCATTGGAGAAATACGCGAAGTAGAGCTTGTCGCCGGCTTTTGCCTCGATGGCCTTGCGCCAGCCCGTGTAGTTGGCGTCCTGCGCGTGGCACTGGCACACGGACACGTTGTCGTTCGTAATGTCCTCAGAGAGCAGCTTGTGGGTGTACTTCGTGCCGATGGCATCGACGCCTCGACCGGGGAAGTTGTGCGGGCACCCCTCGCAGATGCCGTTGCCGGCGGCGCCCGTGAGCACCCATTTGTCGCTCTGCGTGTACACGACGTCGATACTGTGGTCGATGCAGTCGAGCCAGCTGTGAGCCGCGACTCCAAGTTGATCAGGATGCAGGTAGGAAGTCGGCGTTGCGGTGGCCACCATCACAGTCCACGACAAGCGGAGTGGCGACATAGAGAGCATTTTCGGAGGAGCACGGGTGGATGGATGGATACGCAGAGAGATAGACGATTACATATACAGACGACGAAGAAATCTGATAGAGTGCGGGGATGGGAAGAGTACGTGTCTTGCTGGCTCAGCAAGTAAGTGAATGATCCAATCTCTTTGCCTGACTTTCGTGCGTCCGCTCCAAGACGTTTTTGAGGTCCAGAGGATCCATAGAATAGTTGTGGGGTTACAAGTTGTTGGTTGGCTTGCACAGTGTTCGCGCAACGATATCTGGAAAAACGGAAAATGCAATTGTGTGCAGCGACGAAATGTGCGGTGATGTACATGCAACAGACCACGAAACGCGTAGCCAGCAACGATTGATTGATGAGCTGGCTGGATGGTTCAGTTCACTGGCTCGTACTTGGTTGGAACAGCAACCTGCTTCTCTTTCGAGTGTTTGGTGGCCCGCCGTAACTGATCTTGAAGCCGTTTGCTGAATAATGTACCCATTACCGCCACTGTCAACCGTTCCGACTGACTCCCTTTTTTGCGACCGGTTTTCATTTTGCGAACCCACCCAACGAGAGCCAGAATGCGTGTAACAGAAATGGGTAGTGAGGGAGTGTCTGCGTGTCAGCATTGCACGCACACACCATCTGACTGGTGCATGTGTCTTGTAAGCTTGCAGCGGGTAATAAGGCGTCTGTGTGTGTGTGTATCTGGGAGCTCCTATTATCAAAATTAAATAGCGGACTTGGTATGGAGAATCGGTGGTTAAGCTGGTGGAAACGTCAGCCCCAGTGCCTCGAGCGCTTGGTCCAGTGGCTCGATCGTGATCACCAACCTGCTGGCCTACAACCGCTCGTCGTGTGTGCTGTCGTCAATGCCTGGAGCTATGCAGGTGTTATCGCACTTCTTGGGACTCGAAAGCGGGAAAATCTCAAGCACGAACCTATCAAAACCTTGGAAACCCGACCAGATCTCCACCATGGCGTACCGCACTTCTGTGCTTCTAACAGACTGGCATCCACGCCGCGCTCTCTGTACCTGGTGCCGGTGTTGACTGTCTCCATCCTGGTACTGCGTCCCTGTTGCCAATCGCTTTGCGAGTTGCTATGCAATTTTCCCCACCAGTTCGCTCGGGAAATCGCTTTCGAGTGGCTTTAAAGAGCCTCTCCATTTGCTTGAGCCGCTGTTGCTGTGAGACTCTGGCAGTATGCTTTTGAGAACAACCCTCTGGTCCTCTTGCCGCTTTGCGATCGCTTCCATCAACGAAGCGATCGAGATCTCCGCGACCGCGTCCCGCATTGCTTGATTTCCATGAATGTCCGTAGTACTGTCGCTCATCACCACTGGCTGGATGTGTTTCTTCAAGAGCTTGCAAATCGGTACGTGCAGTTTCCGCGGGAGGCCATTTTTCACTTGCGAAGCGCAGTCCTCGTCCACTCCCCGTATCAAACAGGAAACCGGCGATGTTCATGAGTTCGCTCTCTCGAATGACTTGATGGAACTTGCAGAGCGTCTCGGGGTCTTCCACATCGATCTCGAGCATGAGCTCAGCGTCCCAGAGCTCCTGGATCTGCACACAGTAGAACACATTCGAGATGTTCACGATGCACCGGTGGTCGAGCACACTCTCACAGGAGTCTTGAACGTATCGGGTGCTGTTTGTCGTGGCCGAAGCATCATCAAACAGCTTCGTGTCATTGTTTAAGCTGATGGCTGCGATCTCAGACAGTAGTTGATGGTCTGCCAGCACTGTGTCGGTGGCGCTTGGGAGGTCTAGGACAAGCTGAACCCTTCCGCCGTCACTTGGATCTGCACCACCACCGGAGAGCTCTTGATCAGCACCGTCATCCTTACCATTTCGGTGTGATATAAAGACCAGCTTCGAGAGCACGGACTCCAGCAGCTCTTCGTGGATACTGAAGATCTCACTTGCATCAGTCGCTGTTCTCTCAGCAGACCATCACGCTGATTGCTCGCACTTCGTGCCGCCATGCTCTCGCTCGGGCGATAGCTCCCAAAGTGCAAATACAGACTGCGCAACTGCTGCTGATCCACCTTTGTGACCAACTCTGTCTCCTCTGGATCCACCAGCTCGTCAGACTCCAGTACGAGCGCTCGGACCTCGAGCTATCAGAGCTCAGAGGTGGACGCTGCGCACACTTCGTTCACCATGAGCTCAGCGAGCACCTCGACGTAATCCTCCTCCCGTCCACATGAGTTGCTGCGCTGAAGCGGCAAGTACTGTGTTGCTCGGTAAATGTTGACCTCTCGACGGCCGCTTTCTTCATATCCACCATGAATACCAACAGCGTCGTCGCTACTCTGGATTGCTAAAGAACTGGACAACGACGCCGACGGGATCTCTGTGATCACGAGATGTCCGTTCTTGTAGCCTACGTGCGCGTGCTCAAACAGGATCTCGGCCAACTCCTGTAGCCTCTCGCGCTTATGGTCCGCAAAGCACGCCAAGTAGTTCTTGTGGTCCGGCACGAGACGTTGATATCGCGCAGCTGGAACGTCAGAAAGTCATCCTGCGCTGTGAACGCCTCGTAGCAGACAAAGTGAATTCGGGACGCCTCGTTCCCGAACGCGTCGACCTGGAGCGCCATTTGGTCTTGAGGGTACCTTTCTGCATAAGGCTCTCGCTCGTCTTCGCACAGAATCTGCACCATCAAAACTTGACTGGTGACAACTCTAGAGCCGTAGTAGAGCTGGGTCGCTCGCTGCAGGATTCCTGGAATGCCGCCGTCACCTGCGAGCGAGTAGTACTTGAGTGCGCTGCTGGACAAGGCCTGCTCGAGCTGTCGCTGCTGGGCATCGCGCTCAGCCTTGAGGTCTGTGACCTGCAGCTGCGCCTTGCGCATGTTCTGTTCGGTGACGAGCATACGTGTATGAAGCGCCTCCATCTTCTGGCGCAGCGCTTCTCTGCCCAGGTTGCGGATCACGTTGCGCACGCGGTTCTGGAGCTCCTTGCGTCGATGATCCGTGATGAGCTGGTTCGTCTGCTCCTGGATCTGCTCCATCACAATCTTCTTGTGGACTTGCTCCTCCTCGAGCTCGATCTGGGCGGCCACGAGCTCATCTGCTGTGGCTTTGAACGAGACGTTGGTTTCGCAGAGCTGCTTGGAGAACAGCTGGCTCGTCTTCTGTTCTAGAAGCAACTTTGCCTGTAGTGCGTTAATGATATCGCGGTCTCTCCCGTGCTGCTCAGCCAAAATTGCCTGCGTATCGCTCATCGTAGCTTTGGTTGCCGCGAGCGCGCGCTCGAGCTTGAAGCATTTCTCACGATACGACACTTCTTCAGGACACAGGTTCTCCAAAACCTTGAGCATGGATCTACGAGAGACTAAGGATGGAGACGACATTGTGTGCGACGACTGTTGTTGGAGAAGACCCGCTGGACGAGCTTCGCTCCCCAACTCCTCGCTGCTGTCCGAGTCTTTCCACTGCGCCACGACATTCTGCTGAACGCTGCAAGACGCAGCTTCGCAGACTTCGCCTCGTTCTCTGGGTCTCTGCAAGCTCGCTCTCCAACCTGCTGATGTGCTCGCACATAACCTTGAGCTCGTTGTACTTGCGCTGCATCTTGCGGTGGTACGCCTCCTTGTCGACGGATTTGGACTTTGTGTGCTCGGCGTATTCCTCCCACAGCTTTGTGGCTAATTCTGGATCAGGGACCTGCGACGATGGAGAGCTCATGACTTCGTTGTCATATAATCCAGAAGTAGTTGGCTGTGCTGGCAAGCTTGATTCATGCAGACTCGGACGCGGGTGGCTGGCGTTGCTCCCTATAGCAGCTGCGATTGCTCGCGTTCTGAAGCTCGAGGAGTTGGAGGACGAGCCGCTAGACTGGTTGTTATCTCCTCGGCTCGGTCTTCTCGGCGCTGGGGTGGACGCTATTGACGGCGGCGAAGTGCGTGGAGTAGCGGGCTTGTACCCCTCCTGCTGTGTCGCAAACGCCATTCTCGACCTCTCTTCGCTCTCCTGCCGCTCATCCCCGTCACTCAGATCCACTGCGCTCATCTGCGGCCCTGCGCCTGTTGCTGGTAACAGTTCAGTTGTCGCCATCGCTCGTTTTCCTTCGTACGTTGGGATGGCTGGGAAAACCACTTTCTCACCATTGCTGCTGTAGCTCCCACCGTTCTCTGCGGTGATTGCGTCCCATGACCGTCGGAACTTGCTCGTCTGCGGCTGCTTGCCCGGCCCATTTGTGTGTCAGCCTTTGCCATTCTGGAGCGGCTGGATGTCGCGGTAACCTGTAGACAGCAGCTGCGCCGGTGGGGAGAGCGCTTGCGCTAATGGAAATGCCGATGACGACGATGCCACTTGGCGAATCGCGTGCACTTTGTCGCGAGGCGAGTCAGTCATGGTCGCTTGCTGAGTTTCCGCAGCAATATGCGCATACGATGCTGCAGAGTGGCTTCTCACTCAATAGCACACAAAGCCGCAGCAGCAGATACAGAACAGCTCGCTCGCTGGCCAACGTCAATAGACAGACGGACAGAGCGCTTGATTCATAGAATGGTTGCACGAATTCTCATTGGCGCCATTAGTGTTCTTTTTTGTTGTGCTTTGGTGCCTTTTCGAGCGCAGCGCAACGGTTAATGATCTTGAAGTGTCCCACACTAAACTATGGCCAGCACAGCAAATTCGTGTGGTAAAGCCTAAATTAGGAAGGTTGATCTTGCAGGGACGTCGCGTTGAACTTTCAGCTGGCTAATGCAGGGAAAGGCGGCATAGCGGGAGGCATGCTGCACGAACTGTAGCGACAGCTGGACGCGTTCATGGCCACGAATGCAAACCTGCTCGTCGCGCTCATTACAGCTCACGACGCAATGGTCGTCGATGCGAAATTGCGGCCGCAAACGCGCATTCAGCCGCTTCAAACGCTCGCCGCGTCTTCACCGATGTCGTCCCAGGTGTCGTCGCATGCTGATGCTGATGCTGAGCCTGCGATGATGGCATCACTCGGCCAGCTGCAGTGGATGAGCAAGACTTTTGCGGGTCATTACCTGTGTGAAGTCGTGCAGCTGCTGCTTTCGTGGTTTAGCGCAGTTGAAAGTTTGTCGGTGTGCAGCAGCACTTCAACCAAGAGACTGGCGTCGTGGCTCAGTGTGCACCTGCTCGCGCATGTATTTGAAGAGCTGGGCACCAAGAAGGTCAAGAGATCACAAAGAGCGAAGAAGTCCGATGCGACAGCGCATATGGTGGACGCAGTGATGGAGCTCGTGCTGGACAAGTGCTTCCAAGTGTTCCAAGAGTATTTCCAGAGTCAGAGCCACCCCCCACAGTGAAGGCAATCGAGGCTCTGAGCCAACCACAAGCTTCTTCGCGTTCAAGACACTTCAATAAACTCTAAAGCCGCTGTCGATTGATACAATTATGTTCGAGCGCGAGGCTGTGAAGTGGAGCTGTGTGCTGGCGTGGGTGTCCATTGCCCACTCGGTGACCCCGATCCGCATTCGTATTCAACGAGAGATTGCGAATCCCAGCTTGCTGAGTTTCAAGACCAGTGCTCAGCAGCTGAAGGAGCACCCGTTTACCCAGTATCTGGTGCTGCTGCGACTTGGAATCGCGGCGAATAGCGTTGCTCTTGGCGCGGCGACACGGCCATTCACACAGAGACTAAAGGACGCCGCGCTCTTCCTCAAGACGCTGCATCCGCTGTTGATCAAGCCCAGGAAGTCCTGCATTCGCCTGAGCATCTTCCCACGTACTGCGGCGATGCTGAAGCAAGAGGTGCTGCAAATGGGCCAGAAATGTGCGCATCAGGTGTACACGACGGTGCGCGTGAGCGAGTGGAACAGCTGCATGAGCGGCTTGCACGCGGTGGCGATAAAGAGCGCGTCCAAGAAGAAGAAGGAGTTCGTCGCCGTTGGATGGGAGCTGCGTGTCGCTGTGCTCTGCATATCGCCCAACGATATCTTCAGTCGGTACTGGAAAGACGATGTCCACGCGTTGCTGGGACTGCAGTACCAGCACAACAAAGACGGCACAAGCGGCAATGTCAATGGCAGTGCTTGCTCCACGTTGGAGTCTATTGGGTTTTGCTTTTCTCAGCTACTGCAGCACCATTTTCTGATTGAGCGGAAGATGGCGAACGAACTCGATTGCATGGAGATAATCAACACGACGCAGGCGTGGTGCTTCTTCTCTTCGTCCCAGAAGCAGAAATCGCTACAGAAGTTCAAGAACCAGGTCATACCTGTGCTGGTCAGCATCACATTGGGTATTGCGTCGTACAACATGACGTACGCCGTGCAGAGTCACCTGTGAAGACTGCTCATGGAAGTCGAGAGCATCTTCGACGAGAAAAAGCTCGTGGGATTGGAGTCGCTTGTCGCGATTTACCGCCACTGTAGTAGTGAGAACCAGGTTGATAATGGCGGGCAGAGCACCTTTACAGCAGTAACACTGCAGCTGGACAAGAAGACAATGCTGGCGAACACGCACACACTCGGGGAACATGTCGGGCATATCCCGATCGAGTGCAACACGAACTTGGGTCATGAGCTGCTTATCGATATGATTGACGTCTCGTCTTCCTCTCTAACTGGGAATGCAAGCGGCGGCTCAAGTTCACATCCTGCTGCAGGTGGTGGCACTTCGCTCGCGCAACTGTCGCCGATGCCGACTCTGGCAGCGAGGTTCATGCGCGACGGCTTTAAGCGCTCGCTCACGGTTCAGACTTTCGGCGCCGTGCTCTGCAGCTTAGAGTTTCTGTACTTGTCTTTAGAGCTCAGCGAAGGCCAGAAGATGATGCTGATCGCGGAGCGAGCATTCACTCAGAGGATTATGTGCGGAAATGCGCCAGCAAAGCTCTGCATTGCATCGTGGTGTCCCGCGAAAAGTGCCAGGCAGCGATTGTCTTTCGAGGTTTGATCGATTTTGTGCTCCGCATGACTGGCAACCAAGCGAATGTAAGTGATATCGAAGCTAGTACCGCGTTGATTCGGCTTCTCGGATCGCTTCTCCGAGCAGTTATTGAGGCCGCAGAGAGTGGCCACCCGTGTTGGGAGAACGGAAAAGCGAGGGACGAATCGCTGCCGCAAGTCGAGGCAGTCTGTGTGTACTTACTGGTGAATGGTGACACCAAGCTGCGGGAATGCATCCTGATCACGCTCGGGATCGCTCGTGCGACCGCGTTGTCGGCAGAAAACTGTGGCAGCAGCAACCCCGCAACACAGCCAGCACCAGCAGGAGCTTCGTATCCGCAAAGACTTTGCGTGCTGGACATTATTGAAGCGATGGAGCCAGAAGTGGAACTCCGCTTTTTCTCATTTCTGCCACAAGAGGAGCTTTAGCGGATACGAAGCAACGCTGTAGGCGGTAACAGTTCACGGAAGAAGACACCAAGTACATCGACAGCCTGCTTCATATACCTGGCAAGAGATTCAAGCTTCTCGAGACACAGTTTCCGCTGGACAGTGTGTCTGTCGATGCTGTTCGCTCGACTAGTGCACTGCATTCCAGAAGTGACGGTCTACATCTGGTCGGACGTGAATGACAAGATCCTGAAACTAGAGCCAATCATCCCGATTCCCTTTGGAGAAAGTGAGACATCCTCTAACATCGTGCGCTGGCGGAATCTGTCGATTCTAGCGACTGCTACATCGTGCACTGGCCTAGTTGTGGGCGGCAGCTCGCAGCGTGGCGGAACGTACCGGAGTCAAAACGAGTCGCAGAGTTCCTGCAGTGGCTCTGTGCAAAGCGTGATCTCGACTTCAGCGATGGCCCCGCTGTTCAAGCACCTCGGACGGTATCTCAAGAGCCCGTCAACCGAGCAATGGAAGGCTGCGATGTTAGCTCTGGGCAGCACAAACTCACCGGCTTTTCCGGTTCTCATCGACGTACTGGGAAAGTATGAAGCTGAAGCATTTATCGCTCCAAGCGGCTCTCGTGAACCGACAAGTGGATCGGGGACAGCGACATCATCACTATCAGCAACGTCGTCACTGGCAAGCGATTAGAAACAGTCAAGACAGAGTAAAGTCAAGCTTGGTACCAAGTCGAGTGGCCAAATCCAGCTACAGTGGGCATTGGGACGCTGCCATCGCCTCTTGCTCGAGAACCTGCTGACCGACCACCACCAAAGAAGAAGTTCTCATCTGCACCAAGTTTTCGGGTCGTCTGAGAGTTTGATCCAGCGATTTCAGTGCGCCGCTCGTGAGTTTCTTGACAAAATGAGCGTTGTGCTTGAGAAAGCAGGAGCGAAAGCATCGCTTGAAAGCGAGAATCTCCACTTCGTGATGCAGCAAGACTTTTGCTCGAGTTTGCGAGCATTTTTGCTGTATCTTGGTCGTGAACAGACACTGCGGACAATCAGGATCAACACTAGCTACCGTCTTCACACTCGCGAAGCGCTACGAGCTCAGTATCGAAAGCGACAGATCTGCTCGACAATGTTCGTGAAAAGCTCTTCTACTTGGTGATGAGCCGGTGTCCGTCAATTGGGGTGCTAGCAACTGCGCGTCTCGGTGCGAATTTGGATCCGAGGGGCTTCTTCGCATTCTCGTCGCCACTACTGAAGATTTGGGCGCAACGCAGCGACGTCTTTGGAAACCGCTATGGCGATGATGATGGCACCGTTGCTGGCAATGGGGACTTTGTAATCCTGCCACATTGGGTCGACGAAGTGGATCTGCCCTTTGCGATGGTGGCTAACGGTGTTCCTTCTTCAATCAGCAGCACCAGCAAGAGCACGAATCAGTTCGCTTCGTACCAGTGGCATTTCCTGTGTCAGACAGCATTTGCTGCCATGACAGCTCTGCTCAAGCGTGGAAGTTCTGGAGGTTGCTTCTCCCCACCGATTTTGCCAGACTCGCCAGTCTTCCAGTGGCTCGACGAGTGTTTTTGCGTAGATTCCAGTCTGGCTGCCTTTTTGTCATCGCCAACAACAGCAGCAAGCAGCTCAGGGTTGCTACACTTCCAGCCGCCGCAGAAGATCTGTTTCAAAGCGATCCAGGTGCTTCTCACCAAGGATTTCAAGACATTTGGTCTGATTTGCATCGAAAAAGCGCTCTTCACGCAGCTGCAGGGCAAGTTCGCCATGTCGAAGCGCTACTTCTGCGCAATCAGCGACAAAGCCTCTGAATTTAAGAAGCTCTGGACGTTATGCGGTGGCTGTGAGGCTGAAGACAACGACAAAGCTAAAGACGAGCAGTACGTTCATGCGCAGCAGCTGCTCGCGCGCTTCTTCCGCGTTGCCATCCTGCACGTTGACGTAGGAGATGACGAAGCTCACCGCGCTCTGGCGCTAAGCCGACTCAAAAAGCTATTTCGAGCACTCGGTAGTTCAGTCGATTCTTCAGAGAGCCATGGGAACATTGCAGATATCGTTGAAGATGTCAGCGGTCTCCTACGACAGCAGCATGGGTTTTGCTCCAGCGAGTCAAAGTGCTTGCCCGTCTTGCGTTCCCAGGTAACGAGTCGCGTGCAAGTCGCAGTGTCTTCACACTTGGCGACGCATCTTCCAGTCCTCTCGTTCTTCGTGAGTGAGTCTCTGTTGCGCGTCATCTCGTATTATGAGGTGGCGCAACAGCGTAAACTCTTTGCGATCGCGCTACCATGGCTCGCAGAGATCAGCCTCACGGTGGTCAGCTTCCGCCGGGCGAGTGAGGACAGCAACGCACAACAACAGCTGTTGAATCTCCTCTTCCGATTGACAAAAAGTCTGAGATCGTTGTGCGGCGACCAACTCGAACACCCCTGGCTCACGCTTGCGTTCATGCCGCGAAGCAACGACCAGCGGCAGCGACAGTAGCAGCAGCAGCAGAACCGAGACGAAGATCTCAGCCCCACTAGCGGTACAGCAAACAACATGGCCGCGATCATCCGGTTCCTGTTCTTCCAGAGAGCTTCACATGCACACTTGGCGACGTCCAAGACTATTTTGTGGTGGTTGAGTCGGTGGCAAAGTGCCGTTTTTGAGGTGATCGGTACCCTCGTGGACCTTGTGACCACGCAGAGGAGGAGAAACACTCTCCTGTCGCCGTCAACATTGTTTATTCTCTCTCAAGCTATGGGCACGCGACGAGGCAGCTTTTCGGAAGACGCAAGCGCACATTCGAATTCCCCACTGAACGATGTCGCTGTCTTGCTCACGCTCCTAAGCGACAGCAGCTGTAACCTACTGACACCAGGGCTTCAAGATGTAATGATGGTCAGCGAAATGGCGCTCCAGATCATCCACTTTGCTTTCCTGGTGCTATATTGCAACATCGGAAATACGAGTCAAGAGCTACATGGAAGCAGCAGCGCCGTCGAAATCTCGGATTCAGATCTCTACGAAGGCATCACCCAGGACTGTCTGCTGGTGCTCCGGAATGTACTGCCATTGCTGCAAGCGCCTTTGGAACCAGTCGAGCCGCTTCTCAACGAGCTGACTTACTTGGAACAAACAACCAAGCAGCAGTGCTTCAGAAAGAGGTTCGAATCGGTTCTTGCGGCATACGTACGGACGTACTTGCCGTCTTACGGAGTCCTGATCTGGAGTGAAGAACGCGCGAAAGAGTTTGCTCTAGCGATCTCTGTCTTCAGTACGAGGTCCAGCGATTGTGTGACGACTCAAGCACTGGTGGGGAAAGCCAGGCTGCAGGGCTCGCTCTGTCTTCGCTTTGCACTCTCGGTGCGCCGCCTGTTAGCTGCGCCGTTCCGCGGTGATGTCTTCCTGACTCTGATGGAGTTGCTACACCACTCTCTCGACGAGCAGAACCGCGACCCAGCAAATGCGGATGCACTTGTCCGAGACTGTCTCGCCGCACTGCGGGTGGCAGTCGAGCACATCCCGTTCTCCAAGCTCGTGCTGTATCCGCAGATCCTGTGGGCGTGCATGGCGCTACTGAACCACTGCAAAACCTCCGTGGCGTACCATGGTGCAGTCGTGGATTTGCTCTTTGAGCTGTTGACCAAGCCGCAGTTCTTCACGAGCCAAGTTTTGCAGGACGTCTTGATGTGCAAGCGTCCGCAGCAGCGGTCGAATGCGCAGAGCTCCGTGCTGCGAGCGGTGGCGCTCAACATGTATCTCTGTACTGGTGGTGGTGACACAGATCTCAATCAGGATGGCGGGGCAAAGGCTCAAGACCGCGGAGTGCAGCTGCTTACACAGGCCGTGATGCTCAACTGTCCAGTGCTGATGGTCGATGCGCATGAGCACGCAGTGATCTGCACAATTGCACTGATGCCTACGCTGGGTGCTGAGGGTACTGACCACGAAGAGCGGGCGCGGTTGAAGCAGATTGCGATGGATCTGACTGCTGTCTGGCAAGAGATCGAGGGTGAAGAAGCTTCCAGGCTTTGCCAATTGTTTGAGCAGTGCGCGACAAGCGAGTTTGCTCAAACGAACGATACCAAGGCGGAATTTCTGGTGTCTTTCGCGGCCGAGTTTATTCCGTTTGTGCGTGGGATGTTGGAGGATGAACCGAGTTTCGATGGACTGAGCATGTGCTTTGAGATACTACTCAGAGCAGCCGAGTATGGCGGACAACTTCAAGCAATACGTGAGACTAGATCCGTGGTATCGTCCAGGTGCAGACGGCAACGAACCGCCCACATAGCGCTGCTTCTGGTGGAAGAGCTGCTCAAAGCAATGGAGAAGCGCTCCTTTGTGTGGCGAATGCCTTCATCGCTGGTTGCATCGCTCGTGAGACTTGTGCGAGAACCTCAGAACGATTCACAGTGGGAGATTGTAGTGCGAATCATGACTTTCGTCGATATCCCAGCAACAACTCCAGAGGTCGTGACTTTCAGCAGACCACAGTTTTCGATCCCAGCAATCGACATGAGCAGCCTCAGTGGTGGCGACAACAGCATCAGATCGACGCCGATGATCCCAAAATCTCCGAAGACTGAGGTTTCCGCACCGCCCTCCATCAAGAAAGCCTCGCTTCAGACAGCGCGTAAGTTCATGAACCTCATGACCAGGAAGAATAGCAGGCCCAGCAGCTCCAAACACAATAGCAGCAGCAACAACAACAACAACGTGACCAGCGCCAACACCAGCAACAACGACAACAACAGCACCAACAGCAGCTGCGGGAGCAGCACAAGCATCGTCGGCGGCAGCAACACAGGCGCTGAAGGTCCTTCAGACTGGGCCATACGAACAGATTCGAGTTTGCAGAGAGCGAACGTGCGAGCTGATCAGAGTAACGGCATACGCTCTCCTCCAACGCCAACGAAGAGCAGACTGCTCTTCCGATCGTAGGAAGCGGTTTGTGCATAATGATTCTGTAATCTAGTCGTTTAGCATTACCAAATAGAAGCTGTATGGAATTCGTTCGTTCCACTAGGGTGCAGCGAGGTTGAGCTGTCCTATTGTCCCCCAAGTATTGACACAAAGTGAATCTGAGAAGCCACAGATGTGGTGGATGTAGCCATGTCCTCTGGTGACTTGTTGATCCAAGTTCCAAAGAACTTCACGCCATGCATGCCACTTCAGATGGACAAGTGCGCATTGCAATTTTAAATAAGTACGCATGATGATTTACCCCAAAGAAAATAGCATTTTTTTTAAACGCACTTCACATGCGAACTTATAAAACGCATCTAGCGTGTGTGAACGAAACACTTGTTTTTGTACGAACTTAGAAAACGAACGCAAAGGTCATTCTTTAGGAAAATCTCTAAAAAATTTGAGTTTACCTTCGTAAAGTTCGACGAAAACCCTAACGACGGTTGTGTTTTCGTCGAACTTAGCAAAATGAAGCAAGCTGTCGACCTTTGCTGACATCTAAGTTCGTTTCGTTACGTTGCACTTGCATTTGCTTATGGCACCAGACATTGCTGGTGCCAAGTAGAAAGCGATTGCTGGCGCCGACAAGAAAGCGATGGCAACAACTTCTGGGCCGCGCATCGTCCAGGTGCTCGATTTCGCGAGCGCGCGTGCGCCAGAGCTACAGGCGCTCCATGAGATCGCGCATCACGAGCAGATGCTTTCGGTGGCGGACGCGAAGCTCGGTGCGCAGAAGAACCAGCGCAGACGACGCGCCAACGCGTTCAAGTCGCACCACATGCCGCAGCGATTGCGCCAGGAGAAAATGACGCCTGGGCAAGAGGAAGAGCTCATCGCACTGCCGACGCGCGGCGCGCATCAGTTGAAGCAGATTGATGCAGCAATCAGCGCTGATAAGCACCAAACTGACAAGCAGCGTTGCCGCAAGCACGAGCGGCGTCCGCATCAGCTGGTCGCTGCGCGCTCGTGGCAAGCAGCAGCTCGCAACAACGAGCCGCCTGGTGGAGCTGATGGCGAAGTAAGCGGCGGCGCCAAGACCAAGACAGTGTGGATGGCGACCCACCTGTGGCACAGTAAGCGCATGAAGATGGTCGAGAAGTACGGCATGGTGCTCCCTGCGCATCGCGCGGACAAAAGCGTGTCGGCATCCCTGGAGGTGGGTGAACGAACGAACGAACAAGCTGCTGTTGCTCATTTGCATTTGTGTCTCTGGTGTTTTGAGCGGCAGTTGTATATCCTAACTGGCTGCACCTGTGCGATTTTGCATTTTTCGCACACACATGTGTAACAGGCTGTTCGATCGAAAGCGACGCTGCACGACATGACGTACTATGGCATTCTGGAGCTCTACGGGCTTCCGCAGTTGATCCTGGAAGCTTTACAGCTCGTGTCGGTATGTGTAGAACCACTTGACCTCGTGCTATTTATTGCGCCAAATGTGTTCCAGGGCTAACGTAAACCTGGCTCGCTATGACATTATGCTCTTCAGGACCCCGCTGGCTCGGATTTCCACGGCATGCGCTTCCTCTCCGGTGGCGAAGAGGGACAGAGCGTGCTATACCACGAAGGCCAGTTCCCCGCCGGGGCGATCTGCCCCGTGACCTTCATGTGGCGTCCGCTGCAAGCCGATTCGCGTGGAGTTACTACTGGTGATGCTGACAGCGCCGCCAGCAAGTTTGAACTGCACGCGGACTGGCAAAAGACGAAGCGCCAGCTGTGGCTCTGGATTCACCCCGCGGCGTTCATGGAGGCGGCGAACGCGATCGCATCCGCCTGCCAGTCTATTGTTGAAGACGATGAAGATAATGAGGCCGACCCGTAAGTTTGGCGTGCGTGATTTTGATATGAGAGCTCGGTTGGTTTATTTGAATCGCTCACTGAAGTTGCCCTTTTGTGTGTGTTTCTTAGGATCCAAGTTATCGACCGTCGAGGCCACCTCTGTCGGTTCAAACTTCGCGGTGCGCTCGCTGACAACATTCTGAAACAAGTATGCGAAGCGCCAACTCCATCTGCTGCTGCTGCGGCTGGAGAAAGTGGTTGTGACGCAGAATCCGACCACGAAGATGGCTTTCAGGCGTCCAAAACTGCGGAGCATTGTGCGGGCACCAACTTGGCGCTTCTGCTGAAGCGTTTGTCGACAAAGAAGAAGCAGAAGAGCGGCAAGCAGCCGCTGAGTGAGACCCCATCACTATCGTCAGGATCGCTTCACTCTATTGTGGTCGCAGACCCTCGAATGCGCCACCACCAGAAGGCAAGAAAGCACAAGGGGCAGCTGCTACTCTCTAACGAATTGTCATTGCTTCGTGAGCCAACACCGAGCGACCTTGCACTTGCGAGCAAGGAGATTCAGTGTCCGGTCTCGTTCGAACCGCTTACGCTGCAGCAAGGAAATAAAGACGCGGAAGAACCAGAATCCGAGCTCATTCTCAAGCAATTGTCGAAGATTCTGCGCTGGACACACACACCAAGTGCTGTTGCTGGTGCTGCTGCTGCTGCTGCTGCTGCTGCTACGGGAGCCAGTGAGACTTTGAAAGAGTATCCGTTCGCGTCACCTCTTGAGAAGCAGCAGTACGCCTCGAGCAGAGACGATGAAAATGAGCAAGATGCTGAGATGGCTGGAGCAGAAGGTAGCGAAGTGTCGATTCCGTGCTCGTACCTGTGGTCCCTCTCGAAGCGCCAGCAGCTGAAGACTAGTTTCCAAAAGGACCACTTTGTGAATGAAGCATGTTTCCGGGCGCGTCAAGATCGAGTCCAGCAACTGACGCCAGGCAGCGCTACGACAAGCAGTGCTCGTGGAGGTGGAGGTGGTAGCACCGACGAGACCCAAGGCAACCAGCTTCATCTGATCGCGATCGAGAAATCTGGCGCATTCCCAAACACCAGCGGGTGGGACCTCATTTTGTCGCCGAGCTTTGCGCCTGCGCTGCTGAAGACCTTTGTGTTCGCAGGAGCACTGGTCATTGGCTTGGACGAAGACGAGGCATTCGACACTGTCTTGCAGAAATCAAGGTGAGTTACTTGATAGCATTCTTCCGGGGTACAGA
Organism: Globisporangium spinosum; assembly: GCA_023335535.1. NCBI lineage: Eukaryota > Oomycota > Peronosporomycetes > Pythiales > Pythiaceae > Globisporangium > Globisporangium spinosum. Next base: position 46,739 of record JAADVN010000012.1, read on the forward strand.
GAAACGGCTTCTGACTTTGGTTTGCTAATTGGTTTGCTGTCAATTTAGTTTCCCTCGCGATTTCCCAGACGCAGAGGCAGGCGAGAGCTACTGGAAGGCAGTGGCGGATGCGCACATGACCGAGTACCTTAAGAGACCAAAGGCGAAGCGCTTTTCGTACGAGAAACATGGCATCGCGTCTCCATTCCAGCCAGATTGGAAGCAGCTTTTCGTCCTGAAGAACGATGATGGCGTCAGCATGGAGGGGACTGAGAATGGTGGCGAAGCTGGACAAGAAAGGGAAGAGGAGACCTCGCCGTGCGTCTTGCGTGGGGAAGAGTACATGCAGCCGTTTTGCTTCTACAAGCCAACGGCAGACAGCGCCGCGAAGATCCCAGTGGCGGTGCCGACGCTGGTGCAAGTGGTGCTCAGTGTACCCGGACGCGCGAATCTCGCTCCGAATGCGATGGTACGTTCCGATATTGGGTGTGGTAATGGGTAGTCAATGTCACAATTGAGCTGACTGGGCTGCTGATTTGCTGACTGGTGGCTTCTCTATTTTGTGCCACGCAGTTGTACGCACCGACAGCTGGCGATGTGAAGTGCTTCTACACGCAAAAAGGTTGGAACGGATGCGAAATTACAGACTTCAAGGCACCTGAGGTACGTGATTGTTGGGCGATGTGGGTGAAGTGATTTTGTTGACAAACTAATGGAGGCTTTTGGCTTTTGTGTGCGTGTGATGCTCAACCACAGCGCACGCTGGTGGGCTTTGTGACCTCTGCGGTGTACGACCGACCAAAGGGAGCGTTCCGAGCCACGGGCTTTTGTGCCTGCGAACCACTACAGGATGTCTTCCTGCAGCAGCGAGAGCACCTCAAGTCACGAGAGGCGCTGGTGATGCTGCGCACGCCTCACGCCAAGATGTACCGGCCGGTTCTCATCCATGCCGAAGCGTAAGGGAATCTGTTGACATTCATGGAAGTCATTTCAGACACTGCATGTCGGAGACCCACTCACAACGTCGACACTAGAGCAAAGAGAGAGAGAGGGGAAAAAATGGTGATTCACACTATACTACACAAAATTTGACATCTTGAGCTGCGGCTGGGCATGCTCGATTCAAAATAACTAAGTTCACGATGCTCTCGTGCTTGCCTTGCATACTTGTATCGCGCCTGACGGGGTGTCGCGGCAGTCGAAGTCAATCAGTCATGCTGACTGATGTCCTCGAAACTGCTATTCCGCAGTAACTCGTTCCCACTGCCCATCAAGTGGTCGTGGTCTTCGTCGACATCTTCATTCCATCGGCGCGGGACTTTCTGCTCGCTTTCTTCGTCTTCCATCCCGACGACAGCTCTGCTTTCTTCGTCATCACCGGGCTCACTTGACGAGCTGTTGCCATCTTCTTCGTCGCTTGAACTGATACTATTAGCAAGCGCACCATTGAACATGTGCCGACTTGGTGGGATGAACTCGAACGGCATCGATTCTTTTCGAGAGGTTGATAAGGCAGACATCGACGCTAAGACGCTCTCCGGGAGGTTGGATTGGCCGAGCAGCACAGGGTCGGGTCGAGGAATCTCCCACTCAAGCAATCTGCAAAGCTCTTCCACGATCTCATCGGAGTATCCTAACAATTCTACATCAAATTTGTGCGGTCGGCCGACAGGTTCCCTGTGCAATGTAAATGTATAGAAGCACAAGTTAGAATGATACGCAGCAATATCATCACATCAAAGACGAAACAACTTACCGATTGATCAGGACCATTGGGGTGTTCTTGTGGATTCTGCCCACAATGCTTCGGACCGGATTCACCTTCAGTGACGATCCCATGACGAGCACCAGATCAGCCTCATTCTCATCACTTTTAATGGAGTCATGAAAACGTCGGGGCAACGACTCTCCAAAGAAAACAATGTCAGGCTTGACGATACCATCTGGAGCGTTGCATTCTTTGCACATCGGAACGCGCTGGTTCAAAACATCGTCGCGGATGGCGTCATTTGGGTACGTTCGCTTGCACGATAAGCAGGTGGCAGTAGCAAAGGATCCGTGGCAAAGAACGCTGCGCTCGTGAGAGATCCCAGCGGCGTGCTCGAGCATATCAATGTTCTGTAAAATAATAATAATAATAATATGAATACTGTACAGCTTTGACCACCAAAGGAAGGAAACCCCAATCATACGACGATGTACCTGACTGTATATGCGAAGCAGCTTCCCTTTCTCCTCCAGAAGCTTCAGAAAGTAGTGACTCCTGCAAACAAAAAAGATTGTCAATGTTAGAATTCGTGATCGAAGCGGTTAAGACGGAATTGAGGCAAAAACGCACCTCGATGGGACAAAAGTGAAGCCATTCGACTTCGGGAACAGTTCTTTCGCAAACGCAAAAAATGGGCGTGGGTTCGTTCGGAAGAACTCGATATCTGTTGACACAAAACTTTGTTAGCATACACTCACATACATAAGTGAAGGTACGTCAGCAGCTCGTAGACTCTTACCGAACATGCACTGAGGATTTGGCAGGTTGTATTCACTCAGCCGCTGGTTGTTGACACAAAGTAAAAAAGAAATCAACTCAGTCCCATGCACGCCACGTAAAAGCAACACAGAGGACGCAGACTTACACTGTAGATGCCATTTTCAGAGCGAAAGTCGGGGATTCCGCACGAGACGGAGATCCCAGCACCAGCAAGGATCACCACTTTCTTCGCCGACCGCAGCAAATTCGCGACATCTTGAAGAGTGTTCACATGGTCCAGCTTTTGGCGAGACTGTGTAGTAGACAGGACATGTATCGCGTTAGTTTCACAACCGCATAAAGACAGCTGAGGCACTGCGGATCAATACGTACTTGAATAGTCGGTTGAATCAAACGAATTCCCATCGAAAACATCGCTTCCCACAATTCATCATCATCGATTGCCACGCCATCAGAGACGCCCAACCCCAGCACATCCAGCATTTGTCCAGCGCCGACGCCTTGCTTTTTCTGCCCAAATCCAAAAACATTTCACCACAAATCAGTCACAGTTGACGATCCCCTCAAGCCCGCCGCCCCCTTTAAATGAGCCGTGCAACGTTACTTTACCTGGTCAACGAGCCATGACATGAACGATTCTTCCGTGATACCTAACGAACCCTCTGATGCTCCTCCGCCCAGCGGAAAGGCCTGAGGCTTGCTGTTCGCCCCAGGGATTTCATTCAGCGAGCCTTCACTGCTTTCATCATCGTCGTCGTCATCATCGATCGCTCCAGGTGAGGCTCCAGCTCCACGTCTTGGTCGCGCTACATCGCCTTCTTCTTCTACTTCTTCGGCAGCAGCCTTGTCTGCAGCCGCTCGTTCGCGATTCTTGTCGCGCTGGCTGGGCGACGACTGCTCGTTCTCATCGTCCGACGCGCGGTGCTTCTTGCTGGGCGGAGCATTCATGTTCATGCTCACGCTTCGATCGCGATGACTCGCCCCAGGGGACTGCTTCTGCTGCGGACGCCAGGAGCCTCCACCCGCACCCGTGTCGACGCCACTATTAATACTAGTACCACTGCCGCTGCTTCCGCCACTTGCAGTTCTCCGATGCTGCGCAGCCCCCTTGCTGCTATTATTAACATCCGCCACGTGGAGGTCCATCGCGCGCTTGAACTTGCTCTCTCTCTCTGTTGTCTCTCTTCTCACAGTCAGTTAGTCAGTCAGTCACCTGTCTTGGTCACCGTCTGCTCACACTGCGCGTGTACTATGTTATGTGGCTCGCCTCTGCTGCTACTGCTGCTTACTGACCGCCCGCCCGCCCGCTTGTACTTGCGCTGACAAATGCTGTTTTGGGTATGGCGCTTGCGTCGTCGCCGTCGTCCACCTTCTTCTTCTGCTGCTGCTGCTGCTGCCTGGCGCTTGGCTTTTTCACTTGCGTTCAGTATCAGCAGAGTGAGTGCGGGCTTCTGCGCTTGGGAAAAGGAGGAAGCAGAGCAGCGGGGAAAGCCGTTTTCCTTCTGGGGAGAGGTTCAAAATCGCCCGCCCGCGCGCCTCTCTTTCCAGATCGATTGTTGATTGGAGGAAATGAAGAATAAATGAATATTTAGCCAATCCAATCGCAGAGAATAGCAACAAGGGGTGCGGGTTCATGTGGCCCACATTGATTTTTTCTGGAAGTGTTCAGGGTTGGACCATCACTCCTGCGCGAGGCGCGCGTCACACACAACAACAGCAAGACAAGCAAATGGCTGAACATTGAAGTGCATGCAGCTATGGATACACTCACAACACCTGCACGAATCACGACCTGCATTTACTCACCCACAAGCACCACAGCTCTTGTGCAAACGCATATGCACGTGGCTACGAGCACATGGTGCTAACGCATGCATTCCAACCGTGCTTTGAGTGCGTGTTCACTGTCAAAAAGTACGGTGCGCGCACCAATGGAGCAGTGGTGTGCCAGCCGATGATGGTGATGCTCAAGATCCGCCACTCACAGGCTTTGACTGAGGGGAAACGGATCCAGATGGAAGTAAAGATAGATGGCGGTTGTGCGTTCCAGCATTCTCGCGTTGCACACAGCGTTCGCATTTGCTGCACTCGATCAATTGATAATCGGTGCATCACATCAGCTGCATCTTCACGTCAGGGCCAACGAAGAAGATGCCAGTGTCTCCTGTTACGCATGCAGTTGCGCCAAGTTGGTCGACGAAGAAGGCCACTCCATCACTTGCTATTAGCGGCAGTGCTGACACTGCGCTCAACAAATCCGGACCCGAGAGCTCGATCGAGAAGAAGCAGCAGGGAAGTCTGCTAGAGCAGGAGCTGCTGCTGCTTGGGTGTGACGAAGGCAAGCGCCATGCGCGAGAGCTTTCGGCGTGTCTGCTCGACTACGCGAAGAAAATCGAGGGCCTGCAGGAGAAGAACAGACGGCTCGAAGAAGAGGTGCGCATTTTATAGAGAGCTTGCTATATGGAAACCATAGCAAAATGGGTGTGATGGTGCCAAGTAACTCACATTGTCACCGTTGCCATGTATGTGCCTTGCTGCAGCTTCCGTTTGATGACAATGCCGCCCGCAAAGACCCCTTCTTCGACGACCAGGTCGCGGAAAAGCTATCGGACCTGTATCTGCAGGGCAACAACTTCATGATTCGCTTGGAGTTCGAGAAGAAGGAGATCGCGAGACTGAACGCGTTGATCCAGCGCAACGAAAGCGTCCTCGCGCAGTAAAAGGCCAAGTTGTACGAGCTCGCAGCTTCGAGTCAGAACCACGCGACGCTGGTCGGCCGTGTACGCAAAATGGAGAGCGATATCGATCGACGCATTGTCAAGATGAACGAGCGACTCAACAGCAACCGCAAACTGAGAGAAATGGTCGACGCGCACCGTGCAGAGCGAGCTCGAATGGGCGTAATCTACACCAAGATATCGACTGAGACGCCCTCGAAATGTCATAAAGTGGCGCGAGTCACTGCCGAAGTCGAGGAGCTGTGGGAAGAGGTTGTCGATGTCGAGCAGCAAATCGAAGACATTCGTCAAGAAGGCGAGGAGTGAGAGTTCAAATGCGACCAGAAGGCAGCGCTGCTCTTGCAGGAGCTGAAAGAGATCGCGCTGCACCAGAAAGACGCTGAAGAACTGATAGACGTAGAGAAATACAAGTACCTGGGTGGGAACGACATCATGCGCAACATGATCGCTGCGCAAAAGAAGGTGCTGCGCTCGCGTATTACCCGTAGCCGCTGGAAAAGTGGTCAGTCCAAGATCGCGACGGACGTGCTTCTGACGAAGTACCAAGAAAACCGAACGATCATCAAGAAGATCCACGAAGTGTCCGGAACCAAGACGGTCTCAGAGATGATCGAGGCATTCAACAACCAATACCCACCCACTCCTCAAATGCTGCGCGGTGGCCTGCGTACTCAATTCGCACCCTCTTCTCGCAATGCAGTTGTTAACTGTGATTTTCTGGTGGCGAGTTTACAGAGGTGGGACATTTTGACAGGATCCAGCACGTGAACCAACTCGCCGAGGATATTGAGAATCATCGCCAAGTCAGCGCCAAACTCCGCGAAGAAATTGGAAAGTGTGTTGGTAGGATCATTGGTGTCATGGCTTTGTGTCTTTTTTACTGCTACTTGACAAATCGAATGTTTGGATCACCAGGCTGAAACAGCGAAAGGATTCGGTCGATTTCCAGCGGATGAATCGAATTGAAGAACTGAAATCCCGGCTGCAGGTAAGTAATTCTACCTTCTTCTCAGCTGTTCTAACAGCAAAGTAGCGAAAGCTTACATCTGATTTTCATGAATGTCACCTTGTAGTTCACGATCGATCAGAAAAAGCACAAAGAGGAGACAAACCACAACCTCCAGGCTTTTCTTTCCGTCTTGAAGCCTTCGATAATGATGCTACATTCTCGGATCGGATGCCCTGAAGTTCACAGTACGTTGTTCTATTGGAAGTTTCTCGCAGTTGGATTGATGATCGAAAGTCTCGACTGGAAATGTGTGTTTTCTTTCGTATAGACGACAACGACATGAAAAAGGCTTTGGGGAAATCGAAGAGCAAATCGTGACGGTTCTTCAGAAATATCATTTGAAAACCGAAGCAAAGAAGATGGAAGACGCTAGCAAGGATAGCAACCTTCCTGGCTCATTAGGACCATTGTCAAGTCGGAAAACGAGTCAGACTTCCAAGATACGAACGGAACTATCGCCATGTCGGGGGCTGTAAACCCGGAGGACGGACCCCCAGCTACGATTTCGAGTGCAGGAAGCAGTCGCAATTTAGTTTCCAGCGTATCATCTCAGGGTCCTGAGAATCCAGCTTCGAGCAGGAACGCGTGTCAACCAGTGGGCAGCGCCACTGACGCTCAGAAGGCTCTCAACCTGAAGGCGATCTCAGCGTTCCTGTCAAAAGACCAGCCATACCGCTACGTGGGGCTGCGTCCACCGCACTTGTCGGTGGAGGAACTGAAAAAGAAGGACAACGTGGAAGAAGAGTACCCGCTGACCAACGACGGGCTGAAAGTCAAAGTGTGGCACAACGACGCAGCTCAATAACATATCGTGTATGAGAAGGAGCTGATCAGATGAACCTGCAAGTGCCTTCTTATCGGTAATGCATTCTATTATCAAAGCGCAGCTTGACCATAGTTGCCGTTTTCACTTGACTCGAGCGTGCTTTTAATTACTCAGTCTTGGCTTTCTTCGCTTCCGGTTCTACCTGATCTGAAATAAAAGCGGTGGCAAGCAGAACAGTCAGAACGGATCAAGACTCAGATCGTGCCACATCGACTAGGCGCACTTACTCACCTTCAGCAGAGCTCTTCTGCGCTGGCACCGCAGGGACTTTGTTGCCAACAGCACGGGCCTTAGGACCCCAGTTTGGCTCCGGGTTGTGTGGGAAGCGCAGCGCTCTCTCCTTCTCGTGCGAGGCAGGTCGGCGCGACGAGAAGTTGGCTTCAAGCTTTGGCTCCTTCGCCAAGATGCGACAGCCCGCCGAGTTCTCTCCTTCGCGCTTCTTCGTCACAGGGTGCTTCTTGACCCAGCAGCGCATGATATCCCAGACCACGTCGTTCGGAGCGTTCGTCTTGATCGCTTCCGGGACCTTGTGGAACTGAGACGCCTCGTACCCAGCGTGGCGGAGTGCTCCCTGGATCTGGTCCATGCGTGGATTCGAGCAGTGGAGCGTCTTGCTCAAGCCAGGTAGGGTGTAGTGCAACGGGGAGTCAACGAGCTCCTCCGAGATCGTGGTGAGCAGACCGTGGAGGCGCTCCTTGGTCGGGAACTCGGTCGTGGTCTTCGACACGCGCTCACGGATGCGCAAGACAACGTCACGGTCATGCAGTGGCGCCGACCAGATCGGACCCGCCATCTTGAACTTGCCTGAGCACTGGTCGCACTCCTGGCCGACCACTGGTCCGCGCGAGGCGTGGAAAGTGTTGCCGATCGCAGCGCCGAGAGGCTGCAGGTGGAAGCTGTCGCAGCTCACGCACTGGAACGTGTACGAGAGCTTCGTCATCGCCTTCTTGACGTTCACCGGCGACTTGTAGACGCGGACAAACACGCGCACGTAGAAGTCGATGCTGCACGCCGCGATTGGCACGATGTGGCGCGCGTACTTGTTGGCAGTCGCTTCAATCGACTGAAGGACTGTCGTTGGGAACACAAAAAGATGAGGAAGAGGTTAGCAACATCGGACGACATCAATCAATACGATGCCAAGCAAATCAAACGTACCAATGCGAAGCGCCATTTCGTGAAGGTAGTTGGACTTGTTTGGCACCGCGCCGTAACGAGAGAAGCAGACCTACAACGTGTAGCATTGAATGAATATGTGGTTGTTTTGCAGATAAATGTACATAACAGCATAAATGTACCCACCTCTGGGTTCTTTCCCGAAAGCACAGCCATGTCCGTGCAGGTGACGCACAACAGACCGCCGTTGGCAACGCTCTGCACGGCGCCGTCGAGGAAGATGGACGCCGATCCGTACGGATCCAAGTCAATCACGTCGAACTGGTCCTTCTCCTTGCGGTGCTGGTACATGACGTTCGTAGCGTCGTCTTCGTTCGGGATCACGCGGTCGAGCGGCAGCTCGTTGAACTCGATGTTGCGCTTGATCGACTCCACCGCGGCAGGGTCCATGTCGTTGACCAAGATGGACTTGACACCCGGGATCTGCTGGAAGTAGCGGATCGAGCGCAGACCAGATGCCGAGAGCGCTTCGAAGATCTTGATGCCCGAGGTTGCAGCGTTCTCCTCCAGGTACGCGTCGATCTCTTCTTCGCTGTACTCCTTTGGCGTGAAATCGGTGGTGCCGGCAGCCGCGGCGTCACGCTTCTGCTGCTTGAGCAGCTTTTCGCGGGCACGCGCGCGCGCAAAGTCGGAGATCATGGCGATCGAGAGGTCGCGGTTGAGCACCTGCACGTTGTTGTAGAACACTTTGTTCTGCTCCGGGAAGATCATCACGCCATTGCCCTCGCGGATGATCTTGTGGCCCTCAGGGGCGGGCTTGGCTTGCAGCGCCTTGGCGAGTTCGGCGCGGCTGGTCATTTCGAGATTGCGGGCGGTCGTGGTGGAGAGCAGGCAGCGGCAGGAGGAGGAGGAGGAGAAGCCTAGAGAAGACGAGCAGGGGCGCGGGAGACGGAGAAGCAGCAGTGGGGACCGACCAATGCGCATCAACTGGCGGTGCGTGAGCTGCTCGCGAGGTCGAAATGCGTGGGATGGCGGCGGCTCGCTCTGTGTCCTGTTGTTGCCCTTTGGCGTGAAAGTGTGTGTGTGTGTGTGTGTCCACCAGCTTTTTTGAATGGATGATGGCACGACCCTATCCCTCTTCCGATTCTGATCTCAGTGTTCAGACTCAGACTCAGATTCATGCATTTGTGTAATTTTCGCAAATCAGTGTTGTCGTTCTCTGCTCTGTTCTGCTCCGCTCCCGTTTCCTGTCTTCCTATCTTGCGGCTGAGAAACTCAAGCCAACTTGAGTGCGGGCTCCGCTTGAGTTTCTGATGCAACAGTCGAGAAGAAAGATCAGAGATCAATCGGCAACAGAAGAAGAACGAACGAGCGAAAGAGGAGCGAATCGCAGGCGCTTGAATGGATGGGAGCTCTCGGATGCATGCGAACGAAGGCCACCGGCGAGGTGCGTCTCTCCTGCTATCTCTCTCTCTTGCCGCATATGCTTGCATGGCTGCTTGTGTGTGTGTGTGCGCGCGCTGCGGAGTGAGTACTTGCGCAACGCAACCACTCGCACGTGTTGTTTGTTTGTTTGTTTGTTTGAGGTTGATGATACGCCAATGATCTTGAATCTGCTGAGATGTCGGGTGCTAACGCTTGTGCTTCTTTTTATTCCCGTATGTGCTTGCTGTGTGTGTAATGTGTGTGTATGCACATGCATGTACTATCGTTGCTGCTTGCTGCGTTCCTGATGGTAGGTGGCGGACGAGGTGGAGGAGTAAGCCGCAAGCCCAACGAGTCAAAGGTGTATCGCCGCGTGCAGTCGTCGTCGGCGGAGAATGTAAACACCACGAATGAAGGCAGCGCGGCGGCTGCTGCTGGGGCAGCGAATGGGGGCCGCAAGGTTGTCGTGCTGGACGAGCTGAGTCGCAATGAATCGGAGGCGCCAGCTCCGCCGGCGTTCAAGTCGTCATTGCAGGCGGCGATCCGATTGCAACCGCCAGCGCCGAGCAAGTACGAGAAGGACCACAGGAACGGTGGACATCAGCAGCAGCAGCATGATCGCGCGGGTGGGAGGACCGTGTCGAAAGGTGAGAAGCTGAAATCCTCGAATACAAATGGGGGTCACGCACCTCGCGAGCGGAGCTCTTCGCCTCAAAAGCGTGCAGCGCAAAGCGGTCGCGTGGTGACTTCGGTGTTGACGTCGTCTTCTGCGGCAGGGAACTCGCCTAAGAAGCTCGCGGATCGAAAGAAAGTGTCGCCAAGACTCAGCGTTCCGAAAGACACGAGCGAAGAGGATGACAAACCGCGAAATTTTGTCAGCTCACTCACGAGCTCGCTTGCGAGCAAAGAGCCAACGGGGCGGCTGAGCGACCACAAGCAAGCGCCGCATGATCGTTCTGGTCCACACGGTGGTGGCGGTGGTGCGAGCCATGGACGACCTCAACAACAAGCAACTAGCGGCAGAGATGCCCGCTACCAAACGCGCGAAGTGCATGGTCGTGACGCGCACTCGTACCGGAGAGTGGAAGATTCGTCAGAGACCTACCACCAGCTCTCTGAGAAGAATCTGCAGCGCAAGGGTTCGTACTCAAAGCCGCTGAGTCGAAAGAACAGCTCGGAGAGCCTCAGTTCCATGCGTTCGGGACGCTCGGAGCGCTCGGAGCGCTCGGACTATGATCGCTACGAGAGAGGAGGCTCACGATGGGTGGACCGGAAACCAAAATACGGCGGTGACTATCGCCAGGACGACTACCGCCACTCTACGGGCAATGGACAGCCGGGTCGAGTTGTTCATAATGGTGGTGGTCCATCGCATGCGGAGGATATCCCACCGGTTGGACGATTCTCGAGATCGGTGAGCGATTCAAGTCGAAACCAAGTCCCGGGACCGCCACCCGCATCAGTTGCGACTGGTGGTGCAACAGCGAGAAGTTCGCAAGATGTTCGCTTCCAGAAGTCATCATTGAGTGTGAGCACCCATCAGGAATATCGAGGAAGACAGCAGGGTCCGGATGTAACTCCAGCAGGAGGAGCAGCGAGACCGTTTCGATCGTTGCTTGGCGCGTCTTTAACCAAATCCAGCGCTCAAGATTTCCGATCGTCTGATGTTGCTTCGCGCTCGCGCAGCTCGTCGTTAGCGAGATCGGTTGTGTCGGATGTCGATTCTACATCTCGAGATTCGCTTCACAAGAGCCCGGGCTTGGCGAGCGCAGCTACGGGTCGAAAGACCGCGACATCTCCTCGTGGTTTCACTTCGTCGTTGCTGAAAAATGTCAGTGATGGCGGTGGTGGGGAGAAGGAGAATGTTAGCAGCCATAAGCCAGTTCCAGATTCGGCAATCGACGAGGCGGAGAGGAAACGATTGGCGAGTGAAGGGCTGCAGAAGAAGTTTGAAGCGCGCAAAGCGGAACGCGGTGGCGGAGGGCTTTCAAAGTCGTTTATTCGCTCGAGTACGACTGAGGAAGAATCACCAGAAGCCAAAAGGGAGTTCCGTAGCGGACTCAGTGCGGCTGGTGGTGGCAGAGATGTATCGCCGACGAGGATGAGCAAAGAGAAAGAGCAGCGCGTGAACGATCACTACAGCAAGCTCAAGCAGGAGAGCGACGCGAAAGAAGCTGCGAGACGCGCGACTGGGTTTAAATCGTCGCTCTTATCATCGATCACTGCAACGTTGTCGACTCCAGCTAACCAGGGCCGTGTGCAAAAGACATGCTACCCGCTAAGCGAACTTCGCAGGTATGTGAACTTGTTGTGGCTGCAGTTGCTCTTGATATTCGTATCACTTACCGGTCATGATGTTCTCGAACGTCTTATAGGTTGATGCCAGCGTCAACACCGAAGCCCAGAGATCTTCCAGATATGAGGATTGTCGAGGTAAGCGAGTTTCGCCCACAGACGCGTCCCATTGGAGGCGGTGGCGCATCAAGATCGGGTCGTATCGTTTCCCGCGAGCAGGAAAGAGCGACTGGTCGGTTTGCGAAGAAATCAGAACGTGGAGGACGAGGAGGAGCTGTCCAACGACAAGCAAGTTTCACGGGCGGCTCCAGGAGAGATACCGATAAACGCCGCGGAGGCGGTGGTGGTCGTGGTGGAGGTGGTCGTGGAGGCTACGGTCCTCCATCTCCACCGCTCTACGATGGTCCAATTGAGCCGCTCACTGTTTCCGAGAACAGATGGGTGCCGAAGAAGGAGCAGTCCGTGGTGGAATCGACGTTGAGCTACGTGAAGGGTTTGCTGAACAAGCTGACGAGAGAGAAATTCGCCAAACTGACAAACGAACTCTGCGCCGTCGAATTGAAGAGCTTTGAGCTATTGAGGTACGTTCAAGGCACCTTATTTGTCTGCTTTGTCTTCCCGGGGTTAACGATGTGACTGACAAATGCTGTGTTTGGATTTGTTGTAGGAGCGTGGTTTTTGTGATCATGGACAAAGCGTTGGAGGAAGCGAACTTTGCGGATGTGTACGCTGATCTGTGCAAGGAGTTTCACTCGCGGATAGTAAACAAGCACTGGCCGTTTATCCGTGCTATCGAGAGCACTGCAACGCCAGGGGTACGTTAGTATTTGGATGAATTGGCAGACATCGTGTTCGTCATGAGCTTACCCTTGTTTGATTCTGTGATGTCCAGGCTTTCTACTGGACTGCTGTCCGCGAAGAGGACTATCAGTCCATGGTCGGACCGTTCAAAAGGTATGATACCGGACAATTTGTCCCTCTCCAACAGTAGGACAAAGCAAATTGATTCATTTCTTCTGTGATGTGTGTTTGTAGCATGCCTGAGTGTTTTGAGGATGCCTTTCTGGAGACGTCTGCTGCGACACCAACAAGCGAGCATGGTACTTTTGCGTTGAAGTCATTGAGATTTACTTGCTCTGGAACCTGCGAGCTTTCGTACTCACCTCTTACATGTGCTGTTTTGGTTTCTGATAGTTCCAGTGTCATCGATGAAATTCTTCCACCACGACGAGTGCATTGTTTCGGTGGCTGAGCTTTCGCCAGGCAACTTTTTCTACCTCAGTAAGTCTTTCGAGTGTGTGTGATTATGAGGTAACATAGTTTTTTGAGTGGAGTTGTTGACCAACCTTGTTCCACGTGTTTGTGCTTGCAGAGCGAAAGATCAGCGAGCTCAGCGAAGACGAGCCCGTGATTGGCACGTTCCCATCAGCCGATACAGCGATCGCTGCCGCACACCAGCAAGCCAGTTTCAAGAGTCTGCTGGTGATGCGTTGCCAATCTGAGTTTGAGAAAGCGGTACGTTCATCAAAGCCAATCTGCTATGCATTCGCTCGCATCGAGCTTTCTCGAAAGCGTATCTGATTTTTTTACCTTTTTCTGTAGAATAAGCACACTGCCGCCGGCAAGGAGAGACAGCAAGACACGGACAAGGAGCTGGATCAACGGCAAAAGGACATTGTAAGTGTATACGTAGGGGTGGTTGGATCCACAAATGGTATGTTCTCAGTGGGTGTTCTATGCTTTCTAACATCGCTCCTTTAAAATCTGCAGCTGGCAATGCGAGCGAAGCGCCACATGCTAGGCAACATTCGATTCATTGGCGAATTGTTCAAAGTCGACATGCTCAAGGTACGTTCTATTATCGAAAATGAACTCCACCCGTTTGTTTTCGTTAGAACAGTAGCTGATCTTTTTTTTCCCTTGTCGCTTTACTTGTGGAACAGCAAAATGTGGTGCAAGGATGCATTTTCCACTTGCTCGGTCTGGAACTGATCAAGAAGGGAGCGGACGGACATGAAATCGCCGCCCAGACGATCCGATTCCCAGACGAAGAAGACATGGAAGCGCTCTGCAAAATGCTCGCGACCGCAGGAAAGAAGTTCGACCAGCCCAAGACCAAGACGATCATGAACATTATCATCTTGCGACTCGTGGAGCTCTCAGAGGATACCAAGTTACCATCACGCGCGCGGTTCCTGATCAAGGACCTCTTGGAGATGAGAGATCACATGTGGGAGCCACGACGAGCGGTAAGGGCTTGCTTGTGTGCGGCGTTTGCTCTCGTTCTTGTTCATTCGTTGTATACTGATTTGTTTTGCTTACTATTTTGAACACAGGAACTCCAACAAAAAACGCTGGAAGAAGTTCGTCGCGAAGCGCAAAAGCTGCAGCAGCAGGGCAAGAACGCTCAGCACGACAATTTGAGTCATCGCCGCAAGAAGACCCAGATCACGAGTGCTCAGCTGGCAAAGCAGAGCAGCAACTTGTTGCTGCACAAAGAAGAAGAAGAAGAAGAGCCAGTGGTTGAAGCTGCTGCTGAGAGCTCAACGAAAGAAGCGGCAGCGGCAGAGGAGCAAGACGATCTTGCGAAATACGCGAGCCGAATCAAGAACATCATCCAAGAATACACCTCGATTGTCGACATTGAAGAAGCTGCAACGTGTGTTCGCGAACTTCCTCCTGGCGCGTGCCACGTGGAGTTCGCAGAGCAAACGATCAACTTGGCATTGGAAGGCAAGACGAGCGAGCGGGATCATGCAGTGAACTTGCTCGTTGGGCTGTATGAACGTAACGCGCTCACTGCGACTGTGATTCAAGCGGCGATTCTGTCGGTCGCAGAGTTTCTCGAAGACATGCGTATCGACATTCCTCTCGTACACCAGTACTTGGCGCTGCTGCTCGGTCGCCTCATTTCAGCGGGCTGCTTTGGAATTTCGTGGATGATCTCGCAGCCGTTAGCGCACTTAATTGAATGCCGATTGGCATCGTTGGTGTTTGCAGAAGTGCTGTCGGTCTTGGAAGTTGACAGCGACGTGCGAAGCGTGAAGCGCATGCTCGTGGACGAAGAGATCTCGCTTGCGAGTGTGCTGCCAGCTGATGTGAGACGCAACGACGCGGAGATCCAAAAGTTTCTCCACGAGAACGGCATTGAGGATTTCTTCACAGACGGAAATGACGACGACGCTGATTGTGACGACGGCGGCGGCGAAGAGGAGCTGGATCCTGAAGTCGCTGGCAAAATGCGCTCGACACTCGAAGAGTTTTTGTCTGTGCACGACCTGAGCGAACTCGTGACATGCATTGATGAGCTTGAGGGAGAAACTGATCATCGATGGATGCACTTTGTGCAGATCGCAGCCGAGTACAGCATCGACAACAAGAAATCCGTTCGCGAAGAAGTGTCGAAGCTCTTGCTGCAGCTGTTTGAAGGCGAGCACGTCACAAGTGACGACGTTGAGGTCGCGCTGGAGTCACTTTTGGTTGACTACGAGGACCTGCGCGTCGACATCCCGAAAATTGGCGCGAATCTGAGCGATCTGTGGACGGGTTTGTTCCGCAAGCAGCTGCTGCACGTGAGCTGGCTGCGCGAAGCCACAAGCCATTTGGTCGCTTCGGGCTACGCTTTTGAGGTCGTCGATGCGCTTTTCACGGACTTCGAAGCGCGCTTTGGGCAGGAAGAGCTGCGCGAGTGGTGGTCCAAGACTCAGGACACGGAGAAGGACGGATTTTGGGACCAGGTCGCTGGAGATGGACAAGTTGTCCGTGCAAGTGAGACGCTGACCAAGTGGAAGCAAGTTTTGGCATGAGCCGGAGAGTGTGGCAGCATCAGCAGCTATGTAAGTACAGTGCTGCAAGATACGTTTACAGTCAGGTAGTGCATAGGATGTCAGGAGGGGGGAAGCATTAGGAAGCGTGGTGTGGTGGTGTTCTTTCACATGCAAAAGTCAATGAGTGTTTTGTTTTGGATTGTTGTTGTTATGGACGACCACCGAAGAGTGGCTCCAGGTTTGTCTTCTCCTGATAAATAGAGACCTTCAATCATTAATCTCACATGCAGTAGGAGAGAGATTCGTTCTTCATCTCCTGGTTAATCGTAGCTGCTGCTGGCTGGCTGACAAGGAGCTTCTTTCTTCTTCCGACATGGCGACAGATGCGCCTGCGACCCCCACAATGTGGCTGGTCAGTCTCACATGATGGCACACTTTCCCTTGTCGGGGCCGCAGCCGGGCACTTCCGTGTCCACCGCCGCGATCTCACTGGGTTCCGAAAGCACCTCCTTGCCTTCCTCGTCGTGCGCGACCGCGAAGATGCGCACCTCGTACGTGCTCGTCGGGTTGAGGTCGTCGAGAAGCACCTCGCTCGCGCCAGGCTTGGTGTCGATCTTCTGGGTCCACGTGCTCGCGCCGGCCTCACGGTACTCAAAGCGGTACCACGTGGACGCGGCCGACATCGTCGTGGTGCTCACGCTCTGCGGCACCAAGAGCGTCACGGAGAACTCGGTGCGCGCCTTGAGCTTCGCCGGTGCGGGCGCGGCTCTCCGTCGGAAGCTTCCAGGCGCAGACATTGTGTACTGGCGGGCGTGTGAGTGCGTGGACGTGAACGTGAGCGTGAGCCTGTGAGTAAGGAGGCGGACTGGACGGAGCGAAGGAATGCGGCGGACGGGATGGAGAGCGGAAGTGAGGGCTGAGGCTCTTCCGTCACTTCCCTTTTGCTGCTCTTGGGCTAATGGATGGAATTGAGGAGTAAAAAGTGACATGTCGCCGTCCTGTCTTTCCACAAATGATTATGCACATATGCCAGTGCAAATTACACTTAAAGCAGTTTAATCAATACAGATACCAAAAACCACACAGCAGGCAAATGACTGTTTTTAGATGCGAGAGTAATGATCTAAGCTATGTGTAGCATGGGTGTAATTCAGAGTGTAATGATTTAAGTTAAATTTTGACCCTCAAGTCAATCCAGTTCTAATACGGTTCCTAATAATACCCGCAAATTTTTTGATTGACATTTTTGATTGAAAATTAGCTAAACAGGGATGCAGATTTAATGCTTATACATTCGCTAATTGTAACGCTTTAGAAACACTGCAAGGTATCATTTCAATGGACAACTCGTCCCAAGCCTTCATTGTACGCTTGATCAAGGCAACACATTTCTGACGAGCAGTCTTCCTCGGAGTCTCGAGCAGCCAATTATCCCGCATCTTCTACTTCAGCGGCCCCATCAAGTGGCTGGCGCACTGGTGTAGAGCTTTTGGACAGAATAGGCAATTTGCGTCCTGCCTGCACATGAAGAAAGTGACAGGATCAACTTGGCGTGTCCTCTGGAACATGGATGTGGACCACCCAGGGAGACAGCAGCACATATCGCGTGGGAATGTTAACGAGCGCGAGCGATCTGGATGTACCTAAGTGGAACAATGGACAGAAGAGCAACATCCGCATCAACGGCGACGGTAGCTCTGAAGGAAGACCACATACCATACTAGCAGAACTAAAATTTGCCTAAATTGAGTAACGGATTTTTCTGATTACAAGTCCTACATCGAGTAGAACTCCTTTCGCAACCAACCCGAATAATAGACTCAAACACTGGCCCGCTTTCCCTCCTTTATGTGCAGTCACGTGGCACTTGGATTTCACTGTGCCCTTTATCTATTCATTTCGTATTCGGCGCAGAATGGCACAGATACGCTTTGCAATCGACATTGGGAGGAAGCAGGAGGCCATCGAGTGGATTGAACAACACGAACAAGGCATTCCATCACGAGCGGCGGCTCATTTTCGCAAATGTGGGTGGGACGTCGACGCAGTAACCCTTTGGGCGAGGTGGAGAAAGCGCGAGGAGATCATGGCCGCAGCACCAAACCAAAAACAACTGAAGGGAGGCAGACGAAAGCCCGTTCTGAGAGATTGAAGACACGCTTTTCGATTCGATTGTGGACCGGCGCCTCCGTCGCGAGTAGGTGACACGAGAGTGGATTGCCTCTGCTGCTCGCGACTTATATGGCAGCATCGATGGCGACCAAGACGTATTTGTGACGTCCCGCCACTGGGTGTCGAGCTTTATGAGGCGAAATGGTCTCTCTTTGCGCCGGCGAACGAATTTAACGATTATGACTGATGACCAGCTCGTTGATCACGCTGCCAGCTACATACGGTTTTCGACAATCCAGATACTAGCCTTCAACCCTGCGTCGACAGCGCACATGGACGAGACCGTAATTAGTTTTAAAGACAGTCGCAACACTACTGTCGACACCACCAGCGCAAGACACGTTGTTATCTGGTCGACAGGATTCGCATCTATGCGGATTACGACAGTGCTCGCGGCGACGGTGTCGGGGCGCAAGTTGACGCCGATGGTCATTTGGAAGGACAAGAAGTCGAAGAAGGACATCATCACAGTCTCATTGGTCGACATCGCGTTTCAGCCATGTGCGTGGGTAGATTCCGACCTGCTCGTTCGCTGGATAGACCGCGCCTTCCCTCCTGTTATCACCGCGCCTGGTGAAGCTCTTGTGTGGGACAGCACGCGGGTCTGCATCTCCAAGCAAGTGAAGCAGAAGTGCGCCAAGCGCGGGATCGCAATGTGTATTATCCCCGGTGGGCTCGCCCCACACGTCCAAGCCGGGGATATTGGAATCTTCAAGGTGTTTAGGGACCATCTAAGTATGGACATCGACGCGTGGAAGAACTCCGATTCCGTTACTTACACTCGGTGGAAATCCCAAGCTTCGTTGGATACTGTGTGTGGCTGGGTACGCCCAGTGTGGCGGGATAGGTCAACAAGCGTTGTCCAAAACTTGGTTGCTGCCGCAGGTTTTCCTCTAATCCTGCAGAGTGGTTTATTCACAAGCATGGCGTCTACGGTTGACGCTTTTGTCAGAAGTGGCGCGCGTCAGACGAAGAAACGAAGTGTAATGATAGCGTTTTTTTTACTTTGATGATCTTGATGTTGCTTTTGATGAAGTTACGATAATCGATGAAGAGTAAGAGCGATTTGCAATACAAAAACGCCTTGTGAATTATGCTTGTTCGTGGTATACTAATAAAACGCCATTTGACTCAAAAATTAGTACTTGGTGAAACGTAGCAACTTTTTCAGAACTCGAGACTGTGTTGATCATTTCTTTAATTGAATATATGACCCTCAATACAAATGGCACCGACATGTGCACTGCGACAGCGTTGGACGCAAGAGCAAAGGCTCCTCGATGCGAGATGGCCAAGAGCGGCGGACACGAATCGATCACCGCGCTCTCGTAATTTCTTTACCCTTATATTTTAGCTACAGTTGGGACTCCTTAAATTTGTCCAAAACTATAATAATAGAGAGAGCTCGCAGTACGTGTATTGTTCTCTCCTCAGCCCATATTTTTCCATAATTGATTTAATTTTGTCGAGGTATCCTAATTCCTCTCCAAAGTACGAATAGCACCGACATCTTGGAGTTCGAATTGGACCGTGCCACCTCCCTCTTGCTTTTCCAAGTCGCGGTGGGCGAAGGGGGTGTCTTCATCCCATACAAAACCCAAGTTAACAGAGCCACACTTTGATAAATTTAGAGGGTTTCGGGCATTTTCGCCAATCGGTCTCTCCAGCCAATCAAAAGTCGATGCGCGCGTTCTCAGAAATACTTAGAATGATGGTTACGTTTGCGACTGCGAGTGGCCTTCTCTGCATTAAAGCGTGGTCGTGCTGTCCTGGCTTCGTGTGTGCAAGTTCAACCAAGAAAGGATCGGCTCTAACTCATGCCCCCGCTCTGCGAAAGGTTGCGGTCGGCGAGTCCGCGCTGCAGCGGCAGCTTCTTGCCTCCTGCTGCGCTGGGACCACCGCTGCCACCACCAGCACCGCCACCAGCACCAGCAGCGGCCGAGAGCTTCCGGAATGCGCTCAGAATGCCGTTATCTCGCGTCAAAGCTCCCAGCCCCAGCGCAGCGTCGCTCATCAGTGATGAGCTCTTGGCAGTGTCACCATCACCACCCAACAGCAGATTCCGACTACTTGCACTGTTGTTGTTACTACTACTACTACTGCTGCTGCTGTTGCCCAATCGCTCATCCGCTGCTTCGTCCCGCACGAACGCCTCTTTCGGCAGCGGCACAAGGCTGCGGACGCGCTGCTTCACGTCCGACGGGATCAGCTGGCTCGTCTCCGCGAGCGAGATCTTGTTGCACACGAGCGGCGGCGGATCCTTCGGGGCGACCGCGTGGGCGTCGGGCACCCACTTGCGCGCGAGGACCGTATACGTCGCGTGTAGCTCCAGGTTCTTCTTTAAGGACGAGGCGTTCGACGGACTCTTCATCAAGAACGTGAGCGGCTGCGGGATACCGATAGGTTTGCCGTCTCCACGTTCGCAGTAGTTTGCATCACTGACAGCACTCGCCTTGGTGGGCGAGACTGACGTTCGGATCTGACTACCGCTGGGCGACATCACAGAGTTTGGGTGGTGGTGATGATGATGATTGCGCTGCGCCTGCCGGCTCTGAGGGGTGCTCTCTGAGCCATTACCACCACCACCGACGCGGTAGTGGTGCTCCGAGAGCTTGGTCAGCGTGCTGACGACGTTGATCTCTGGGTGGTTCCTCACGTGGTCCTCAAAGTTGACCGCGCGCACATTGGGAAGGATCTCAAAGTAGTAGCCGAGCACGTCGCTGGACGTCGCCTTCGCTTCGGCGATGCGGACCACACTCGACAGCACACCGTCATCCAGGAGCTTCGAGAGGTGGTGACTGCACTTGGAGAGCAAGCTGAGCGCGGCCAGCGGGTTCAGGGTCGGCTAGCTCTTGATCTCCGGCAGGCCGAGCATGAACACAATCGCCCTGGCCACCCCAGCGTCAAGGAGCGTCTGCTGGCTGCAAGGGGCGTCCGCGAGCTTCCATAGCGCGGCTGACATGAGAAGGTGGTGGCTCTCGCGAAAGTAGTTACTGGAGATGAAGTGCAACAGCAGCTTGCCCGCGTGATCCTTGAGGACCACGCGGGGCGAGTTCACTTTCCCCACAACGATGTTGCACGTCGCGACCGCGCAGATCTCCTTGAGGCCGTCTCGCGCCAAGTACACGTCGTTGAGGACCGCGACCGCGCGGAAGTCGACGAGCGGCGTGAGGAGCTCAGTTGCCGGGGACGAGGACGTGTGGCAGCTCATGTTGTGCAGGACTAAGCAGCAGATCTTCATGTCTGTCGCCATGGGGATGATAGTTCGCCATTAGAATTGCTGGTATAGAGCTCGTCGCTGCCTCTGTACTGCTGGTGCTAGCGGTCGCTGTCAGCTTGAGCAGCAGCTACGGGGACGTGCTGTCTCAGGAAGAGCATGATCTCCGGAACCACAAGGCGCGGCAGCACGGAGATCTGGCACGACAGGTTGTACACGATCGTGAGGCAGAGCGTCCTCGTTCTGCTGATGGCGGTGGAAGACCTGGATCACGATCCGCAAGATGTGCCCGACGTCGAGCTTCGCCACGTCGATCGTCGTGTTGCACGCGAGGTCGTGCACCGTGAGCATGCAGTTGCGCACGAGGTCGGCCTCTCTCATGATGATGATCTGCTCCATCCACACGAACACCCCGTTTTTCAAGTGCTCGAGCGAGATCATCGCGTCGCGAGCGCTCGCGAAGCGCATGCCCAGGTGCTTCTCAAGCTTCTCGTTGAGGAACATGGCGCAGATCTTCTCGCTCACGACCAAGTTCGCGATCGCCTTGATCGTGGTCATCACGGTCGCGCGCTCACTCCGCTGCTTGAGCAAATGGATGAGTGCGCGCGGCGCACCGGCGTCCAGGAATCGCGAGAGCATGTTGGTGACAGCCGAGAGGTTCCAGAGCGACACCGCACACGCGTACCTGGTCTCAGGCGAGTCCACCTGGCAGAGCGACGTGAGCGCCCAGATGATGCCGTGGTCGATCAGCGGCCGCACACAGTTCTTGGCGACCAGGCAGTTGGCGAGCGTCTTGATGCAGAGCGCCTTAGTGCGCGGGTTGTCCGTGATCACGAGCGCCATGATTATCACGGCGTCGATCGCGCCGTGCTCGATGAGCCGGATTTCAAGGCCGATGAATGCGGACAACCGGCAGAGCGAGAGCATGCAAAGCTCCTTGACAGCCTGGTTACTGGTCGTCGTCAGCTTGTTGCTGCGCGCCATGTGGATGATGTCTTCCACATCGAGCTCCTTGATGAGCTGCTTGCAGCCTTCATGGGTGGCCGTGAGGCTGAAGTACACGAACGCGCAGTTGATCAGGATCGTCTCTTCGTCTTCCAGGCGCTTGAGGCGCCGCAAGAAGCGGAATACCGCGCTGTTGCGCACCAGCGCGCTCTGATTCTTTGGATGGCGCGCCAGGTGTGCGAGTAGCGCCGCGGCACTGCGCAGCGTCGTGGTGATGTCGTCTGCGAACGCGCCTGCTACTTTACACGAAGAAGCCATAGCAGCCGAACTAGGTTGCTTGTCCTGTTCGCTCAGTGCGATCGCGAGCTTGGCGACCTCGTCACCTCCGTGTGGGAAATGGTCGCCGCCGTCCTGCGCAAGCTGGAAGAGCGCGTTCACAGCGAACGG
>JAADVN010000013.1:0-67600 GCA_023335535.1 Globisporangium spinosum
GAATGTCTTTCTGCCTGGCCACTCGCTGCTCCACTGGTTAGCTTTCCTGTGTACCTTTGTATCTGGCACACGTACCAACTCAAATGGTACTGTCCGTATCAACAAATGTTTTTTTGCCAGCCTCCCTGCTTGACTGTTATCGGCTGACAGGTCTGTCCGAACCAACATTTCGTCCGTACCAACAAGTGTTTTACAGTAAACATTTTAGTCCGTATGTTTCCTCTTTTTTTCAAGTGCACATACATGTATTTGTTTTCACGGGTGATAAAAAAAATGAGAAGAGCGCCGTTGGATGCAAACGAGGAACATGAAGCGTCGCGGGCGTGGGGCTGGGGATGAACATGCGAGGAAGCGCACGCAAAGGGCCAGCCGGTCGCGCGCGTTTTCCGCCTCCGCATTTGGCTGCTTGCTCCACAGCGCCTCTGACTCACGTGGTTAGTTCCCAATCAGAGGCCCAACCGACACGAAGAAGCCTTCTGCCCCTAACACACACACACACACACACAAAAGCTCCACAACCATGAAGGGGTCGACTGCTGCTGCACTCGCTCTGGTGGCTTTACTTCTCAGTCATACTGACCCTGTCCAGGGTTCCTCGCTGGCTCTGACGCAGCACAGCCGTGACCACCATATCCCTATGCAGGTGAAGCTGAGGTCCGACATGCGCGGGTGGAAAGCTCCAGTCATCGACAAGACGTCCCAGCAAGCACCAGTTGAGCAACAGAAGTCGCCACTTGCAGATAAGGTGCAATATCAAGCGCCTCGCACGAACAAGGACTTCGTGGAGCGCAACAGGAGCAATGGCGACGACAGCATCGATGAGCCATCAGCAAATACAGTAAACAGCGAGGACAACCGACAACACGTGCGGGTTTCCATCAAAAACCGCTACAAATCCAACGAGCGCAGCCATAAAGAAGACAAAGACGGCGACGATGCAGGTCTGGCGACAGAATTGCAGCTGCAGAACGAAAAAGAAACCATGCGTGACGACGGCACTGGGGATCTGTACGAAGTCGCGCCGGGCAGCATGACCAACCACCAGTACTACAGCGCGAGCCAGGTTGAAGCAGAGGCGCAGAAGGTCAGCGCCGCAATGAAGCTGCAGATGGCCAAGACCGCGCCGCTCGACGGCGACTCTTCCAGCTCAGTGGTGTTCGCAGTGGCGGTCGCGGGGCTCGTTGTGGCCGTCATCGGCATCGTCGCCGTCGTGGCGCTGGCCCGTCAGTACAGCGAGTTCCCAGAAGTCGAGCTCGAGAGCGACCTGCCTTCCGACCTGGAAGCGGGTCGCGTTGAAGACGACACAGCTGAAGCAACGGCTGCGGTCTAGAGTACAACAGTAGAAGAAGATGCCGCCGTTGTGGACGCCTCGGAGCTGTCGACGTACATTCTGTCGGACGTGGAGGAGGATGAGACGAAGGAGGGTGACGAGGATGACGACGACGAGTAGGACGACAACGACAGCGCTCTGGAAGACACGGGCGTCAGTGTGTGAGGAGCGTGTCTGCGTCGTGTTCTGGTCCCATTGGATAGTGTCTCTCTTCTTTGTCGGCGACTTGTGCTGCATCATGCAGCATGCGGTCCAGCAGCAGCAGCGTGGCATCCATGTGCCTCGCCTGCGTCCGTTCATCCTATCAGCGTCTTCATCCATGCAAAGCGACTGTTGTTGCGATGATGTCGTTATAAATCGCACCCTTCAAAATTGTCACTTTCTCATCTTCTTCTTTTTCCGCTTATCACTGTACACAGTGTTTTTCTGTCTTTTCAGCATAAAGAGGTTTGAATCAGCTTCTCCGATTTGTACATTCTATGCCAGTTTTGCCGCTGTGTGCAGACAGTCGCTCATTTTGCCTACGCGATGACGTCACTTGAGGCCCACCCAATATCCGCACACCAAGCAGCAGGACAAATCCAAAATGTGGGCTTTTGATGCCGATTTGTTAGGATAAGGATCGAACCCAAAATATGGACCAAATATTTGCACAGATGGTGTGGCAGAATGAATTTCCACACTAGTTAATATAAAAATCGATGCCTGTCAATCACCGTCGGTGGCGGCATGCTGTTGTGTTGGCTGTCGCAGTCAGGATAACTCTTCCACAACATTAAGTAATACCTAGCAGTGTTCTATGAAAGGCATTTTCGTGCTTTCCTATGAAGGAGCTGCTTCCTCAATTCCTGCCACGGTGAACGACCGCTTCTGCGTCTGCGGGTTTATTTTGTTATTATGTTACTCAACCTATCTGCTGTGGCTATCTTCTTCTGCTCATGCCCTATTGCATCGGTGTCCTGGAAATCAAAACTTGCTTACTGTATCTGTTGCTGAGCAACTCCGTCGGTGGTGATAAAATTGGTGATCCGGCTGGAAATGGTGTTTGCATCAGTTCGCTCACTTTTGGTCCGCACGGTGGTTAATTAGTGTGACGAACGATCCTGCCACATTAATGCCTGGGGTCCCGAAAAGATGCGTTTGGCTACGGTTTGGGGCAGGTCCACATTCTAAAACATTAAGAACGTCAAGGTCCATCTTCTGAGCTTGACTCGAGGCAGCAGGCTTTAATGTTGCGGGAGGCCACCTCTCTGGCAACATAAGCGTTACTGGTGAGCTCCTCGGTTCTGCTTGGGCTGTGGTCATCCCAGACCAGGCAGCAGCCGCTCATTTAGAGAAAGCGGAAGAACCCCCAGAGCCCCAGACCTCTCCTTTCTCCTCGTGTCCAACATGCTTCGACGAGTCCTCAGCTCCACGGCGGCCGCGCGCTCCGTCGCCTCCTCCAGCGCCGTTCTGCGCCGCGGCATGGCCACCGTCTCCAGCGAGATGACGGTGCGTGACGCGCTCAATACCGCCATGGACGAAGAGCTCGAGCGCGACGAGAAGGTCTTCCTCTTGGGTGAGGAGGTCGCGCGATACAACGGCGCCTACAAGGTCTCCAAGGGCCTCTGGGACAAGTACGGCGACAAGCGCATCATCGATACGCCGATCACGGAAGCGGGTTTCACTGGTATCGCCATCGGCGCCGCCTACCACGACACCAAGCCAATCGTCGAGTTCATGACGTTCAACTTCGCGATGCAGGCCATCGACCACATCATCAACTCGGCCGCCAAGCAGTACTACATGTCGGCGGGTGACATCAACGTCCCAATCGTGTTCCGTGGCTCCAATGGTGCTGCCGCCGGTGTCGGTATGTCGCTACTTCTGTTTCTCTCTTATGCACATAAAAAAATGCACTCCCTGCCTGCAAGTTATGAGTGAATGTATGTCCTAACGGTGCTTATCGTATTGCTGCTCTTTCCTCACTATAGCTGCCCAGCACTCGCAGTGTTTCGCTGCGTGGTACGGCTCCGTGCCAGGTCTCAAGGTCGTGGTGCCATACGACGCGGAAGACGCGCGTGGTCTGCTGAAGGCCGCCATTCGCGACCCGAACCCAGTCGTGTTCCTAGAGAATGAGCTGCTCTATGGCGTGTCATTCCCAGTGAGCGAGGAGGCCCAGTCAAAGGACTTCGTGCTGCCAATCGGCAAGGCGAAGATCATGAAGGCCGGCTCGGACGTGACCATCGTCGCGTTCTCGCGCATGGTCGGAGTGGCGCTCGAGGCGGCGGCGGAGCTCGCCAAGGACGGCATCGACGCGGAAGTGATCAACCTCCGCTCGATCCGCCCGTTTGACCGCGAGTCGATCATCCAGTCGGTGAAGAAGACCAACCGTATCGTGTCGGTCGAAGAAGGATGGGGTCAACACGGCATCGGTGCGGAGATCGCTGGCATCATCATGGAGACGGATGCGTTCGACTACCTGGACGCCCCGCTTGAGCGTGTCACGGGCACGGACGTGCCAATGCCGTACGCCGAGAACTTGGAACGTCTCTGCGTGCCACAGGTCGAAGATATTATTGCTGCCGCCAAGCGCACAACCTCACGCAAGCTGTAAGGAGGTGGTCGATTGACGACTGCAACCTACCTGCTAGTGCATTCGTGGTTGAGTGGAGTCAGGTGGAAGTCCGCAACCGTTCTGAGTCTGCTGAAAGTAGATCAAGCAGCTCATTTTAGGATCACCCAGCGACAACGAGAGCAACGAATGCGCAGAGAGAGGGTTTAAAAAATCGAGTGTGTGCTGATAGTTTAACCAAGAGAACAGAAAACGAATAAAAAAACGAAAACAGCACCAAGATCGCTGTTATTGTCGACAACGCGACTGGCCCTGGCGTATCTCGTTCTTCGTGCTCATCCAGTGAGCTCACGACTCGGAACCAAACGCCAAGCAAGTGCGATCTGAGAACAGGGCTGGTCGTCATTTTCTACACACATTCATTCATCCATTCCCCACCCAAAGAAAGGCTTCCTCAATCAGTCCTTGGGGCTAACTTACTTACATTGCCTGTGCCTCTTTCCCAGTTGCTCAAAATCCAAACTCGCCGAAGAAATCGACGTCTTTCTTCTTCTCAACCGGAGCGAGTGGCGCTGGTGCAGCAGCCGCAGGAGCAGCAGCAACAGGAGCAGCGGGGGCGGAAGTGAAGCTGGAGCCGCTGGACGATGGCGCAAAGCTAGAGCTGACGCTTGAGCTGGAGTTGGAGAACGCAGACGACGACGACGATGAGAAGCTGTTAGCGTGTGGGCTCGAGTAGCTTGATGCTGCCATCGAGGCGGAGCCGCCAAACGAGTTGGCCATTGGCGCCTGCGACTGACCGAGCTGAGAGTCGAGCCACGAGTCGTTGTCGTGGTCTCTGCTGGATGACGCCGCCTGGCTGTTGCCGATGCCAGAGTACTTGCCAGTTGGCGCAAGTCCAGAGTTGAAGGTTGGGAACTGGCCGTTCGTACCAGTCTGAGACGAAGATCCGTTGACCGTCGAGTCCACGACAGTCTGCGCGGTCTTCCACACCGCCGAGGCGCCGCTCGACAGCGCCGACCAGCCGGTCGAAGCAGTGGACTTGACATTGCTGGTCAGCGCCGGATCTGTGATCGTGCTCTGCACGTACGACCAGCCGGACGACACTTTCGAGCCAAGGTCCTTGTCTTTCACGAGGCTCGCCGCAGTGCTGGCGGCAGTCGACGCCACCGACGTCACCGTGCTGGTGAGGTAGCCGAACGCGCTCGAGAGATCCTGGACGCCGCCAGCGCTGGCAGGCGCGCTGGTCTCGCCGCTGCTTCCGATCCCCTGCATACCGTTGGCTCCGAACTTGGCCTGCATGCGAGCGCGAGCTTCGTCGCGGAGCCGCATCTGTCGGGCGATGTAGTCCTGTTCGGACTCGCCCTTGAGCGCCTCCACACCGCGCGTGTCAGAGTGTCCGTTCGAAAACGACGAGCCACCACTACCGCCGGTCTGCTGCACGGTGCTTGGGTCCCATTTAGGGAGCGGGAGCGCCGAGCGCCCTTCCACAAGCGCCGTCAGACGCTGGCGGTACGCCTCCGCCTGCGGGGTGTTGTACTTTTGGCTGATGGAGAGATTAGTCGGGACGCCAGCGGCAGCAAACGCCTCACGGAAGCTGTCGTTGCCGCCTTGCTGTAAGTGGTCAGAAAAAAATCATAGAAATCCACCGCAACAGGTTCAATAGGCAAGTGCTGGGAATGTTATAAGGACAAAAGCGTACGCGGGACGAACCTGCATCTGCTGGACCTGCTTGTCGGTCCATGAGTCCATCGTGACGGAGCGCACGAAGGAGATGTGGACGCCCAGTCCGCGGTGGCGCCCCGAGCACTCGAGACACATGAACGTGCCGTAGGAGACCGTCGCCCACTGCGGGTACGGCGCGTCGCAGTCCACGCAGCGCTGCATTCATTATCCAGTAGAGTCAGAGAGGCATGGGGGTCAGTCCTGGGTAGCTAGGCAGAGAGACCGACAAAGGCATCGTAAGGTGGTGGGCGTGTGTGCGTGCGTACGTTGTTGCCGGGCATCTTGCGCAGCTGCTGCTGGGTCTCCATGGGCATCTGGTGCGCTTCGGAAGCCATGGCGGCTGTCTTCCTGTTGCTTCTCGCGTGTCTGTCCCTCGCTCGCTCTCGCTTTCGTTCGCTGTGGCTCCTGCTTCGCGTCTGCCTGCGCGGGCGGGCGGAATTTCTGAAGAGCTCACTCGCTCGCAGTCGCAGAAACTGGAAAATTCAGTCTGAAACGTGCGGAGAGAAAAAATAGGCCAATGAAAAGCTTGAAAAGAAATATTGGCCAATGAAATATCATCTGAAGCTTTGATTTCTGCCAATTATGTGCTTCCAAGAGTGTCGTGTTGTGGTACATAAGCAGGCCATTTGTTTTTTTTTTAAAATTGATATTGCCGTGCTTGCAGCTTCAGCAGCAAGGCAAATTTGGATACTAAAATGCAATGTCAGCGATGAGTTTTGGCCAGAGACTAGCAGGCTTGACAGCAATGCAGTTCCAAACCAACAGCAACGAACCGCCAAGGCAACAGGTTTGCGTATCAACGTGCGAATTGTGATTTGTCTTGTGCAACGCACGCCTTTAAATGTACTTCTTCTGGAACGACACGGTGCGCGTCTTCTTGGGGCGCTTGAGCGCCTGGAAGAAGAGCAGGTTCGCCGCCACCACCCACGTGAGGATGAGTGCCACGTACGTCGCGAGCGCGTTGTAGCCGCTGCCGCAGATCATGTACCACGAGTCCTCGTAGTGCAGCTGTGTGAGCGGGTAATTGCAGAAGTTGAACTCCTCGTCGAACTCGTGCACGCACAGGAACTTGTTGCGCGTGTGCGTCATGCCGATCAGCGAGTAGAATGTCTCGCGCTCCGAGCAATCGCCTAGCGGCTGGTGGTGGCCGTGCGACACGATCGCCGACGGATCCACGAACGCGATGAGGATCGTCACAATGCTCGAGTACACGAATACCATTTGGTTGATCGCGTGGTCGATACAGCTGTAGAGCCAGTCGCTGTCGTACGCGTCCACGGGGTCGAGATGGTCTTCAATGTACGGCTCGTCGCGCTCTCGATCTGCCATCCACATCAGCACCAGACTGATGCCAATGAGAAGGACAAAGCAGACCTGTGTTCGACAAGACAGATGTTATACAAGTGACGCTCAGCCAACGACATTCGACAAGAAGAAGGACAAAAAGAATACGTACGGGGGTGTGGATGCCAAGCAGGTGGGCAAACGCGTGGTAGAAGAGAATCAGGAAAATCAGCGCGAACATGATCGAGAAGAACTGCATGAGCAGTACGTAGCTCCACTCGCGCTTCCAGTACTCCTGCTCGTAGTACGCCTCCTTCAGCATACAGCTGTGCGTGACAGGGTGTGATAGGCATAGCAAATCAGTATCAGTGGGAATCTCAATTCTGAAGACAAAATGCACGCCACTAACCTTCGCAGAGTGTGATGCGCGCACAGGAACGACATCGCGAAGAAGAAGTAGTAGAAGAGCGTGTGGAACGGCACGCCGTAGAAGCGGTCCTGGAGCAGCGGGTCTGTGTCATGCCACGTCCACCAGAGGAACTTGGACCCCAAGAGCTCGAACGGAAACGCCAGCAAAACGACCAGCACGCCCATGGCAAGCGGCTGGATGAACGAATCGATGCGCAATCGAGATGTCGCGACAAAAGCCCTGTGTAAGCATCAGAAGTATAGAGTGTATGTTACTAGTGTACTCACCCAACACTGTGTGTATAGCATGCACACAAAGCGTACATGTAGTAGAACTGCGCTTGCATGAGCACGTAATAGAACGGCAGCCGCTCTGGGATCAGCATCACCTATAAAACAAATACGCATACAAACGTTCGTGAATACGACATCGTTAACACTGTAGACTCAGCTACTCACTCATCTCTCACCAGAGCCTGCGCGTGCCATCGCTTCTGGTTGAAAAACAGGAGCTCCACGATGACCGCCAGCAGCGCAGCGGCCGCAAGCATGGTGGCGTTGCGTTTGCCGGACGAGTGCACGTGCAGCAGCAGCAGGAAGGCGCAGAGGTAGGACGCCACCTCGATCGTCAACAGCGACACATTTTCCTGCAGCAGCCCGAAGAACGCGATGGTCACCACGCGCGCCTGCACCATCCCGTCGTCCTCTCAATCGCTTTGCGATAACTACGTGGTCGAATGTGAGCAAAGTGAAGCAAAAGCAAAAGCAAAATGGAAATTTTACGCACATTGCAATCTGGCGGAGCCGTTAAGAACAAACAACGCGCGTTGGCTATTTCTATCGGTTAATTGTTTCCTTCAATCAGTTCGATTTGCGGTCATGTGCAGCTGGCGCGTACGCCGAAAAGACGCGGTAGCCTGCCAGGAGGAAGGCGCTGAGCACAATGAGCCCAAGCATGAGCTTCGACGCCGAGAACATCTCGGCCTCGCTCAGAGGCTTTGTCGCTGCTGCATTCGCGTTCGCAGACGAAGCAACGCCCGTCTCACCTGTGAGCACTGCTGGCGCAGGGCTGCGGTTCCACAGATGCCCCACCTTCTCCTTCCACGTCTCGCTCGTTCGCGCGTCCGCAGCTGCTCTCTCCGCAGCGACCTGCACCTGCAGCGCCTTCTCGCGGTCCATGTCCTTTGGAATGTAGCAGGTGGCTCCTTCGTATCCGCTGTCGCACTTGCACGCGCCGTTCACGCAGTCTCCGTTGCTGCTGCAGTGCTCACGGTAGATACACACCACCTTTCGGTCGAAGAGCGGGTACTCTTGCTTCTCGGCGTATCCGCTGGAAAGTGACTTGAGGTAGCGGTCAAATGCGATGTCGTGCTCGGAGAGAGGCGTGTCCATGAATCTGGAGTGGTCCTTCTCCAGGTCTGGGAAGAGCAGACTGAAGCGGCCGCGCCGAGCGTATTCGTTCATGGCATCAAACAGCCGACGAGCCACGTATGGAGGGAACCATCCTGGACACGACCAGCACGCAGTGTCCCACGTGCGAGCCTTGTCGGCGCACTTCTGCGAGCAGAACGTGGCGTCGGACGGGCGAAAAAACTTCTCGAACGGCAACTTCGCCTGCGGGTGAACGCCCACCATGTCGAGCAAATCGAAGAGCATGCGCTTCTTGATCGCTTCATCCGTACCAACGACGGACTTCTCGGGCACCAGCGACGGGTTCGAGTTCACCTTGACGAGCCACGGCTTGCCCGTGTCGTCGATCTCAAAGTCGAACTTCCAGAGATCAAAGAACTTGTCAGTGAGATCCGTCATGTCGGCCTCTGTGTCTTCCGCTGGATGCGTGCGCTTCAGTTTGGAGGTCGCTTGCTGAAAGTGACCGCGGTTGCTCACGATAGATCGGGTGATCGCGTCATTGATCTCTTGCTGCAATCGGTTGGTGTCGAGCCCTTCCGCCATCATGTATCGCTTCGCAATCTCCCATGCATTCGACCCCTCTCGCTCAGCAGAAGGGAACTCTTGGAAATCCTTTTGGAGCTCGGGGAAATCCCACGGAGCTAGGTACTCGTCGAAATTGTATGCGCCGCGATCCGTCTTGACGTTCACGTCCGTTGGGTACAGAACTTTCGCGATCTTGATATGCGCGTGGTTGAACACGTAGATGCGCAGAGGGTCAATCGACGTCACTGCGACGTAGAAGCCGACTTTGAACTTGTGCCCGTCGAGAAGGTATGGCTCGATGTACGACGACACTTCGACCTGCTTGCCTTTGAAATCGGTCTCCAGCTTGGCTTGCAGATCTTGCTCCGTGATGATAACTGACCCAAGGGTGTTTGCAGTCTCATCGCCACTGGCGGTCTGCTCGCGAACCAGGAAGCGCTGGTAAATGTACCAGTCGCGCTCACGCTTCATCTCGAACTCCACTTTCTTCAGGATCTCTAGGAACGCGTTCGCCATTTTCGCCTGGTCACGCGGCAGCACGTAGTGCTGTGGGACGAAGTTGAAGTAGTAGCGAGCGTGCTTCTTCTGGTTCTTCCTAATGTGCTTGTAGAAAAGATCCGCAGACGTGAGCTTCTCGGCTCCAGGGAGGTGGTTGATCTTCGGTTTGTACGTCTTCGAGAAGCTCAGCTGGTCGTAGGGTGGCGACGCAGCGATGCTCCACACGAGGTCGATCTGGTCGCTGGTCTTGGGCAGGAACGACCACAGGAAGAACGGGTCCTGCGCCGCCTGGTCCTGGTCCTGGCTGCCAGGCGGCACGAAGCGCTCGATGCCCAACGTCTCCAGCTGCTCCAGCAGCAGTTTATGCTGGTTGCGCGGCTCTTCGGGCAGGAAGAAGCGCGCGGGGCTCATCCCATGGGTGGAGGGCGGTGGCGCGGCCCACGAAAGCGCGACGGTGCTAGCGGCGGCGAGCAGCGTCCGGATGCGCATATTTGTCTCTCCCCTCGAGTCGGTCAGTCAGTCAGTCGATCGTCCTTCCTCTACGTCCAAGATGCCTTTTGACGCACGCACGCTGATGCTGAAGCGGCCAAAGCCAGCACAGCCCCCTCTTCAAAGATGTCGACTATCCGGATATGTTAACTTGACAGCTCAATATAATTGTTATTTAACACAGATAGCCCATTATTTTTTGCATGGCTGGAAAAGGATCATTCATGTGAGCATCACAGGCTGTGCGTGCTCTGTGTGTTGTGCCTGTGCGAAAAAGAAGAATGCAAGGTAGCAGAGACTCATACATACAGCGCAGACAACAGCCGCAAGACGCTTCAACATACAGGAAGGGGCTATAAATCGCATTATCGTCTCAGATCACAGCAGCGCACGTGCATCTCTGTAGCGCTCCTGCAGTGGTGTCTGTTAGTTGTGGGAGGTTTAATGGCGCAATGCGACTGCTCTATCGCGGGTTTCAGAGCTTCGGAATGGTGATCGTCGCATCGCGGAAAGCCTTGAACTTGGCCAGTCCTGGAAACTGCAGCTCCTTCATCATGCTCTGGAACATGGCGTTTGGCGACGCAGCGGCGGCGGAGTGGGTCTTGAGCGCCGCCTCGACTGGCGACGCCGTCGCGCAGCAGGCGCACGTGTGGAAACCCTGGCGCTGCTTGTGCTTGGGGCTGCGGTCGCAGATCACGTACACTTTTCCTCGTCGGCGGACGACCTTGCAGCCATCGCACATGCGCTTGACGGACGAGCGGACCTTCATCTTGCTCTCTTCTTCTCTTCGCTTCAGGGACACTGACTGATCGGTCGATTGGCACACACGCCCACGCCACACAGCCGAAAACGCGGTGTGGGCCACACCACGCTTATCGGCTCGACTGGGGATGAAGGGCTCGGCTCGGCTCAAAACAATTCCATACTAAAAGCAAGCCGATTTGCTGGCAAATCTGTGACGTGAGACAGCCTGAGAGCGTTGTGACCTCTCTGAAGCAGGACGGACTGTCAGGATTGACGAAAATGGCAGTCCCATTTGACTGAAGCACGACCCAGGAAGCCATGCAGGCGAGCGAATGCGTCAGATTGTGTATCGACATGTTAGGCTGAACGCTGATCCTATTCCTTTCTCTTATCACTGGGACACGAAGAGAGGCCGCGCAAACGCAAGCTGCGTCCATGCGCCTCAAGAAAGATGGAGTTTTTTCGTCGCTCTCTCGCGTGTCTTTCTTGCTCTAAAACTTGGAGAAGTACGCTGCTGCTTTTGTCATCACGATGCCCACAATGATGCCCACAGCGAACAGCATGCCCATGGCGCCAAGGTACTCGAATACCGTGACCATCGTAGACTCGGTCGCGCTTTGGTCGCCCGAGAACCAGACTTCGCTCACCACTTTGCGGTTCGTCCAGATCTTCTCTGCGAGAAATGACGTCACGCCGATGATGAAGATGCGCAGCACCAGCGGCAGCTGCGGTGCTTCGTCTTCTTCATTGGGTGCTGCTGCTGCTGTGGCATTCTGCTTCTTCTGCGTCAGGGCCTTGTCCTTCTTCTCCGTCGCTGCACTGCGCTTCTTCGCCATGGTTTTACGAGTGTAAATCGTGGTTGAGTGGAAGCGTCGAAAGATGACACCCAGGAAGTTCACAATGGTAATCGGTGCTTGCTTTTGAAAAGCATTGTAATAACGCACTATTTACAAAAGCAGCCAAAAATACAGTATAAAATATAAAATTAGTACCTTCTGTTTGATAAACAGCGAATGTAGCCATATTTTAAATTTCTGAACGCGAAAAGCCGAGTCATTTGGCAGAAAGCAGCAACCCTGGCAACATGGCGCCGACGAACCGCAGGCGCGCCGCTGGACGCACGACGCAGCGCTCGCGCAACGGCGCAGACAGCGACGACAGCTTCTCGTCATCCGCCGGTCTGCTGCCGTCCATCGGGGAGGACGCGGAGCTCGCCAAGCCCTGGAGCATCACGAGCACGGGCACGCACTTCAGCGAGTCACCCGACAGGAAGGCCAGCAGGAAGAAGAGCGCGCGCACGGGAGGCCTCACGGAAGAAGAGGTCGAGCGGAAAAAGCGCCGAGCGCTCGCGCTGCTAGAGGAGCTGGAAGCGGAAGGTGTGTTTGACTGGCTGGTTCGTGACGTGCGGTGTTCCAATAGCACGTTTCTGAGGTACTGACGTGTGCGACGTGTGCGACGTGTGTTGCTTTTGTAACACCAGTGGAAAAGCGATGCGACGACCTCATGGCGGAAACAGAGCACAAAGCGAAAGACCTCCACATGGAGTTGAAGGTGCAGCTCATGTTTCTACCTGAGTCTGTGCGCAAGATGCCCTGGAAGACGTTCATCGAGGACTTTGGCGGCAGCCTTGAGAACGTGATTCAGAATGTGAAAGACCAAGATTACAAAAACTATGTGGCTGCATCTCCTTTGAAGGTAAGATCTACCGGGTCGTTTTGTTTGGTGCTGGAAACAACCGTACTGATTACGTTTCTACTACACAGTCTGTAGCAAAAGCGGTTCCATCAAGATTAGCGGCTGCTGAGGTATGTGATGGGCTGCAACTGTTTGGGTGTGTGCATTGAGTCCGTTCTAAGATTTATTCGTGCGTTGCTTCAACTCAACTACGCAGGCAAGTCGAGCAACTAGTCAGCGTCCTCCTCTTCCGCATGCCACTCCGGCAGCCCTTAACAGGCGTCTACATATGTTCGAGACGCCGTCATACACACCACACGCAAATGGGGTTCCAGGGGTAAGAAGACTACGTACTTCACTTGTGTGTTTAGGTACATGTGGTTGTCTAACACTGCTCTGTGCTTTGCAGACCCTCCTTCGCACAGCACGCAAGGGCGAGACGACGTACTCCATTCGCGGCTCGCCTATTGTTCCGGATACCGTCGTTAAAGCACCGATCGGCTCTCTTGTCGCCACGTTCGAGGGAAACAGCGCAGAACCTAGGGCGTGTATAACTTTGGACAGCGAGACAACGCTCGACCTGTCAAATCCGAACCAGCTGAGCGAGGAATCAAGAGCGAATGCGAAAGCCAAAATCCAGGCGCTCCAGGCAAAGCTCGATGCTCTGTTGATGCAGTTCAACTAGGCGCGGTGCAGTTCAAAGACGGGGATGCAAATCGAGGGCTGGTCGTTGCCATAACTTATTTAGGAACGAGTGAGACAAAGTAGACCCAGACCGACAGAATGCAGTTCGAGTATCCGCAAACGTACACCGCGAGAGCAAACTCGACACTGGCGCGCTCGTTCCAGTAGATGTTCTACAAACGCAAGCAATGATAAAAGCAGGTCAACCAGTAGCCGAAGATATCTGAAAATCAGAAGACAAGACGGATGACATGCAACAGTGAACTTGCCGTGTTTTTCACCAAGTCGACGACCTTGTCCAAGTCTGTGAATGTGACGTTCAGAGGCATGCCGCTGATCTATTTTGTTTGCTACAGCTGCTGAAGCACGTTTGTATTGCCTGGTGAATTCTTCTCACTTGGGCGACTGGAAGGTTGTTCTGACGTTTGCTGACCCTGCATGTAGTGCTCGAGCTCTTCCAGGTGTCCTTGGAGCTTCATGCTCACGTCGATGTTGAATATCGTGGTGAATCGGCTGCTCTGCCACCTCCGAATTTCCAGCTTGAGTGTTTTGTGGATCTCCATCTCGATTCGGTTGACGTACTCGTCCGGGGTCTCCTCGTACTTCAGGTCTCGCATTTGCACAGTCGGTAGCGCAAACTTGTCCTTTTGGATGGTCGTCGGGTGGAAGAACGGCTTCTAAGCCTTTGTCTCCGTCTTGATGTCCCAGACCGCGTCGCAAAAGCGCAGAGTCTGCTGCAGGTTCGCGTAGATGTTCTCGCTTGACACGACGAGCGACACATCTCTCATGGGGCACCGTCACCCCACACGTGGTACCCCACGCCAGTGCTGGCATTCCAGAGAGCGCTTCGCTGCGGGATTTTGTACGCGTCTTGTTGGAGCATGTACACGCCGCCGCCTTCAGGCACAGCGTGTCCAATGACTAGGTAATTGTGATAGTTGGGTTCGTCGCGATCGAGCCAGCGGAAATAGCTGCAGAGCAAGACCGCGTGCTCCTTGTAAGCCCCAGCGTTGATCCCGAGGAACTCCTGCGACGTACTCCAGATATCCTTCTCTCCATCAAGGAGATGCCAGTCGTCAAGAAACGGGATCAGCTTGACAAAGCGCACGAGTTTCTACAGAGTTGCTGACGGTTTGGAAAAGACTCCGGTGCGAGGCGGAGGTTGCGCGGTCAGGCACTGCGACAGAAACGAGTTGCCGTTGTTCAAGCTGCGCACAAAGACGTGGAAGCTCCGCTGCTTGATCGCGGCGTTCGTGCTCTGGGTCTTCATGGTCCAGTCATTCACGTACTGCACCAGCCTCTTGTTGGATTCGTTCGCCTCGTCGCTGCTGCCAACTGAAGCGATGGTGTCTTCGAACGACTCGACTGGCAGTGGGAGCAGAGGATCGAGCGTCGTCATCAAGCTCAGAAACGTGGCTTCTCGGATGGTTTTCTTGACACCACCCTCGTCTTTTTCGTCCATGGCGCCATTCTTCTTGAGAGATCTCGGATTCTAGCGCGGTGTCTCGTCATCAGTTGAGCTCCTTGGGGTTCCAATTCCGATGGAGCCGTCGTCACCGTCCGCCGATTTCAGGTTCACGTACCCCAAGTGCTCGATCGGCATATTGCAACGAAGCGTGGCTTCGAGAGCGCCATTGTTGTGGTAGAGAGTGGTGAACGGAATGCAGAGACTTCCAAGAAAGTAGTTCTCCTGGCGGAACGACCGCAACTGCGCTCCAGTACCGTTCTTGTCCGCCATCGTATCGAGTCTGTCGTCGTCGTCTTCCCCAGGGACTACCACTCGGTCGAAGAGATCGATTCGGATCTCGTCCTGGCATCGCTGAATAGACTCGGACGACCAATCGTCAAGCGGAGGACGAAATGGCACAACGAGCGTCTCCATCCACATGGGATTCGAACTGCTGTTGTTGGTACTGCTACTGCTGATCAATGAGCATGAAGTCTTCCGCTTTTTCCCTGGAAGCAGATCTCGACAAAAATCTGGCTTTCGTACTCGGGTGAGTGTCGCAGCGGCTGGACCGTGTTGAAGGTATTCCCATGTTGCTCTTCGAGCCCGCCATCACGGCCAGTGACTCCCTCTTTGCCGTTGCGCTGCTTCGCTTCGCGCTCTTTCGCTTTGCCTGATTGTCGAGAAGCAGTCGTGGATCTTTTCTGCGTCATTCGGACCGGGACGTTGACTACCTTCTACACCTGGATATACAGGTCGCAGCAGGTGGGCCACTCGGCGAGTGCGTTTGGCGTGGACCTCTCCGCGGCCTGAGGCCACAGCCGTTGTCGCGGAGCAAAGAGTTTTCCAAGACCGGAGAGATCGAGCGTGCCTGGGAAAAGCGGCAGCGGCTGCTCCTGAATGATGCTCGCGAGCGTCCTCGTCTTCTCCTTCGCGACGAGCTTGTGCTTCGTGAGGAGCTGCTTTTGCTTGACGTGGTCGATGAAATCGTGAGTCTTGAGCAAATTCAGTTTGTGCTGGCGCTCGATGCTGTACAAATCTCCTTCTTCGGCGTTTTCAACGCGAAGCCTGTGGTCGTAAGCCCTGATCTCGGGTCGAAGGAGCCCCAAGTACCTCCCGTTCACGGCGATCTCGCCTTCGTCCAGCGGCACCGGGTCTTCAAAGACCGCGTGCTGCCACCGCGCCCCCTCAACGCCGCCTCTGGTAGAATTCGCATCTCCACGACGCGCAGCAGCCTCGCAGACGCTGGTTCCGCACTTCGCGGTTAGCTCCCGCCCCACATTTGGAGCAGCATGTTGCGCTTTGTGAGGGGTGAGCTTGATGCGAATCCTAGAGCACTGCTCAGCAATTGCGAGTGCCCAAAAGCCGATGTGCTTGTTCGAAACATGTCGCGCCGTGTCGTTTGCTCCGATTGGGACTTCAAGCGCCTTTGCAGACGCATGGCTGGCGCGTTCTCCGGGTCGTTCGGGTCGAGCGCGCCATCCAGAGCTGTCATGTGCACCAGGAAGTCGTGCTCGTAGTTGAAGCTGCTCTTGTTGAGCTCTTCCCGGGCGTGGTGCGCTGTGCTGCTCGCGAACCGGCTTCCGATCGCTTTTGCTCTGTCATTTTTCAGCAACGCGCGCACCAAAGGGGGGCGCTTTGGAGAGAGGGAGCAGCTTGTCTCCGCAGCGCCTCTCTGAGGTGGACCTTCGCGAGATGGACCATTTTTGCTGTGCGGTGAGATCCAAGACGTCTTGATGAAGACTCTGTCGCGTGGGTGGTGCGTGAAGTCCACGTAGAGAGACGAATTGAAGAACGAACTGTGCCATTGTATGCGTGAGATGGGCGTCGTGCTGCTGAATTGGTACCACTCCCGGCTCGGTGCGAGGCCCGCGACGGGGATACGAATGCCCGGTTCAGAGCCCTGACCAGGGAGAATCACTGGGATGGACGTCATGGAGACCGCGGTGTCGAAAATGGAGCCTTGCTCAAACACTCTTGCAGAGCGACTCTGGGAAGAACGGCAGCTTCAAACGGAAAGTCTCCTCAAAGAGAACGAGTCCACGCGAGTGTCGTCAAGCCATCGATTGGTGGTACTGATGGTACTCGCTCCAGCGCCGTGCTTTCGTGGCGAATGCCTGCTTGTCGTTGATGTAAATGACAACGTAGAACCTCTGGGCTTGGCGCTGAAAAGTATGCTGGCTGGAACAGAAGATCGAGGATGCTGCTGCCGTGTTGCTCTCGTGAGTTTCAGGAGTGCGAAGCTGGCTTTCGAGTCGCAGTACCTGGCTGAGGCACTTGTCCTGGACCTGAAGCGCTTCCAGACGGGAGTGCAAATGCTTGACACTCGCCTCCGAAAGTGCGTCGTCGTCCTGCTTCTCTGTGTCGTTGTCAACTGCCTCCTCTCTGCCTCAGCCTGCTAGGATTTCAAACAACGCCTGGACTTTCGTCAGTGATTGGATCTCCTCGCTGGATGATCTTCACCTGATACAGCGATGAATTGGTCCGATTGCTTTGTTTGCAGCACTCTTGAAGTTCGCTCCACTTGATCAAAAGCTGTTGGTGCAGCAGCTGGAGCTTCGTCAGCTCGTCGAGTGCAAGTTCCGTGTCGCTCACAGTTTGCACCTGCCACTTCGCCATGAACTCTTCTTCACTTGGACGACCGACATTCACGCTTCCTGCTTCCCGATTCGAGGGTTTGCAAAACGCTTCGATGAGCGCGCCGATGCGGTCCAAGCGCAGTCTCCAGGGCTGCTGCTGCTGCAAGTGGCTGTACGTGGTGTAGAGTGATCGCAGCTAAGCTCCACTCCTGTCTTCGAGCGCAAAAGACGCGTGGTCATCGATAATGATCTTGTCCACGCAGATCTCGAGCATCGCGGTCTCTGGCGGCGCTTCATTGCGCTTTTGGTGGGCTGATGTTGTTGCATTGTTTCCTCTTAAAGTTTGATGGTCGTTCTCAAACGCTGCAGATAAAGCTACTTCGCCGCGTAAAGAATTCCTGCCGCCAGAATGTGTCTTGCGCGTGTGGACGAGGTCAGCCAGTGGGAACGGTGACCTTGCAGTGTGCTCAGATCCTCCATACGACGCCTCCTTATCCCCGCTGCGCTCTCTTCAGAGTCGCTCTTCGAGGCGAATGAGCGTGCTCGGGTGGGCCTTCACCAAGTGAGTGCGCTTCTCTTCTACAAATAACCCGCAGAGTTCTTCTTCCTGGAGCTCTCTCGTCCATTTGGAGCTCCTCATCGCCAAGCCAGGGAGAAGATGCACTTGAGGGTACGCGACCAGGTCATTCGCATTGTCGCCAGCGACCGGATAGGGAGCTGATGTGGCGACAGTCGACCTTTTCTTCGTCACTGTGAGTCCGCGAGGCGTTTGGGCAGTAGCATCAGCAGCTTTGTCGTCCGAGTCCAGCTGCGTTTGCTGCTCCTGAGTACCTGAGTTCGGATCTGCTTCTTGTTCTTCTGGCTCTACTGGGCCTTTCGATGGCGCTTTCCCAGCCGTTCTCTTTGAGAGGAAGCGATTGCTCGTCAGAGACGAGTGGGTCTTCTCGTCCCGCGCACTCTCGCTGTTTCTCGAGCTCATCGCACAGTTCTGTGTCGCTCTGGTGTCGCGTCGCGTGGCTCTGCTGGAGGGACACGAAGTCCGAGTCGTCCACACCATTCTCCGCATTGTTGTCATTGTTATCGTCGTCTTCCTCAGCGCTGGGTCGGCTGGTAAGTGGCTTCAGTGACAGCGGCGCCTCCGTCTCGTCCATCTCGGGCGATTCGTCGTCGTCTGTGGCGCGCATCACCGGATCCAAAATGCCACTAGAAATTGCTAGAGAAGTGTTCGCAAACTGCGACTCGCAAGAGCGAGCCCATATACCTCGAAAGGTCACGCAGGACTTTCTAGTATCTTGTGGAGTGACGAAGAGCTCAAATGGATCGGCACCTTCACGTATCCTTAAGTCGGCCAGTTCCTCAAGATAATAAATAGATGCCGCCGATTGCGCCAAAGGAGCTGCAGGTCGGTGCCAAGCTGCCCAACATCATCGGGCAGACCCAGGTAGGCGTCGTGCGCGTGCACGACTACATAGACGCCGCCTGGGGGGGGTGCTCTGTACGTTCCCACAGACCCACCACCCGGTCTGGGCCACAGAGTTCGGCATGCTGCAGAAGCTCAAGGACCAGTTCGATGCGCGCAACTGCCGCGTCCTGGCGCTCAACATCGACTCGCTCAAGCAGCAGGAGCAGTTCCTGCAGGACGTGAACGAGACACAGGACGTCAAGGTGAGCTTCCCGATCATCGCCGACGAGAACGGCGAGATCTCGTGCTCGCTCGGCCTCATCCCCGCCGCGAGCGCGCCAAAGCACGCGGTGAACCTGCACTGACTGCCCTTCGCCTGCACGATTGTGCTCGACATCGACCTCACGGTGCGCTTCTTATGCTATTACCCGGTCTGCGTCGGTCGCAATTTGTACGAGGTGCTGCGTGCGCTCGACGCCTTCTAGCTCGCGGTCTTCAACCAGGTTATCACGCCGACCAACTAGAAAGTGAACGAGGACGTGTTCGTGGAGCCCGACATTTCGAGCGACGCCGCCAAGAAGCTCTTCCCGCAGGGCTTCCACGAGTTCAAGCCGTACTTGCGCATCACCGCGTCGCCTGCAATCAGCAAAGACAAGTGAGGAAGATCGGAGAAGGGAGGGCAGACCCACGAGATCACACAATACACTTCATTTATGAATATCTCCAATCCTGACGCTCGCTGTTCGCGCTTTCCGATGGATGTCTACCACTAACTGCCACCAGCTACATGTTTACGACACTACTGTTTTCTCTCCGGCATCTAGCGCTCTGAAGGACCTAGCTGCTGTTGCTGTTGCTGCTGTTGCTGCTGTTGCTGCTGTTGCTGCTGCTGCTGTTGCTGTATGAGGTGGTGGTGAGATCCTCCCGAGTTGTCTCGCTCTAGAGTTGGG
This sequence comes from Globisporangium spinosum, assembly GCA_023335535.1. Classification (NCBI taxonomy): domain Eukaryota; phylum Oomycota; class Peronosporomycetes; order Pythiales; family Pythiaceae; genus Globisporangium; species Globisporangium spinosum. The sequence goes on from JAADVN010000013.1 coordinate 19,701, forward strand.
GGGATTCCGGCCGTCCGTTGTTGATGCTGGTGTTGTTGCTGCATCATCTGCAAGTGGTGGTGCAGAGCCTGGTGCTGGAGCTGCTGCTGCTGCTGCAACTGCTGGTGGTGCTGATATTCTTGTTGTTGCTGCTGCTGCTGGTGGTGATGCTGCGCTTGTGTGGAGTACTGCTGTTGCTGTTGTTGCATCTGCTGTTGCTGCTGTTGTTGCTGCATCTGCTGCTGCATCTGCTGGTGCTGAGACTGAAGTTGTTGTTGCTGATACTGCGGATGGTGAAGCTGGTGTTGCTGGTGGATTGCACTTGAGAACCGAGCGACGTTTGCAGCCATGTCCATCGCTTCCTGGCGCGCCTGTTGTGCTTCTTGAAGCGCCCTCGCTGCTGCCGCAGCTGCAGCAGCAGCACGCGCTGCCTCTTCCTCGGCTCGTCGAGCGAGTCGCTCCTTCTCCATCGCTGCGCGTCGCAGCAATTCGGCCTCCTCTTCGTACCGCATGTGGTGCTGATACGACCACGTCATTTCTTGAGCCTGCTGATGCGGGGGGGACGGAACTGGAGGGGTTGGTCCTCTGTTGCTCGAACTGGTTGTTGTCTGCACCGAACCACTCGAAGTTGAACTTGCCGCCTCTGACACGCTCGCAACACAACCATCGGAGCTCGACATCACGTTCTGCTGTGATACATTTCGTGCAAACCCTCTCTCCAAATGATCCGACCCCGTCGCTTGAGCGCTTGTCGAGTGACTAAGAACACCAGGCTTGATATCGTCTTCATCACGATGACTACTGCTGCTGTTTAAGACTGCTCCAATCGATACTCGTGATGATGTGCCTTCTCTTTCAACGTGCTGGCTCGACTGACTGGCTCCTGTGACATCGTAATAGCGGCCAGATTGCACATGTTGTTGCTGCATAATCGGTGAGTGGTGGCTTGGGCTCCGCTCCGGCGAGGCAACATTCAGTAGATTTGACATCAATCCCATGCGGCTGCTGGTACTCGAGCCTCTTCGAGGAAGCAAGTGAGCAGTTGGGCTCTGCGCAATCGACGATTGATTCAAGTTGTCCGAAGGGACAGGAGGAGGTAATCCAGACGGTCGGTGGTGCGCACTGTGAGGAGAGTCCTGGTGGTGTTGCATCTGGCTCATCGAAGATCCCAACTGCGCGGCTCCGCGCGGTGTCATCACTGTCCGAGGAGAGTCGTTCGAGTCATTCAAAATGGACGAAAATGACATCCGACTGGACGGAGGAATGCGAACCGTTTGCTTCGGGGGAGACGGAGCAGTTGTTCGTCGTTGCGAATCTGCTCCTTCGCTTTGATATCCCATTGGCTGGGGTTCTTGCGCTCCACTTCCAGAAGCCTCGTTCTTCACTGAGTCAACAGCTGGGGCTCCAGGCTCACTCACACGTGCAGAGCCACGACTCGTCATCCCTGGGCTGAGTTGATACATGGTCGAATGTCCCGAAGCGTCATGTCGAGTCACGTCCGCATTCTGAACTGCCATTTGTTGCACTGGGCTGGTTTTCATGTTCGGCTGAGACGAAAGGGTGCTCATGACACCACCGCTTCCAGCTGCACCGCTCATCATCGCGAGGTTCAGCATCGCTCGAGATGAGATGTCACGTTGCGATAGCATAGTGGCGGCCATCAAATTGACTGGAGGGTTGCTACCATCATTTCGAGCCGAATTGATCTCTGCGCCACTTGGATCCATCAGCCCATACGGACGACCAGCACCACTTGCGAGGCCTAGCTGGGCGGCTGCAGCCGCAGCAGCGGCGGCGGCGTGCGGATGAGTATGAACTTGAGTCATCGGATGGTACATACCCGGATGAGGCATCTCACCATATGAGCTCCTTGCCTGTTGCATTTGCATCTGCATTGCGTGGGGGTGAGCTCCATGGACAGCTTGGGGGTGCCCTTGAGGATGTCCATGCGCAGCTTGATGAAGAGAGTGCTGTAATGGCAAGTGCTGCTGCGCCGAACGGTGGTGTGCTTGCGATTGCGACATTGCATGAGAGCCTGAGTGACGAGAATACTGCATCAATCTTGAACCTCCAGGAGTTTTCATCTGTCCATCGAGGTACGGGCTTCCGGGTCCACCACTCTCTCCTACCGTACCCTGGGGCTTCTGCTGCTGCATGTGCATCATTTGGAGGTGATGTTGCATATTCAGGAGCTTGAAGTAGCGTTCTGAATTTGATGCGCCACCCATCACATCACGCGACGACTGCTGTTGACCCGCGCTATGCGCCTGCATCATTGCCAGCGACGGGGTTGTCATGTCCACTTGGGTGACAATGTTCTGCATACTCGCAGGGATAGCATGAGATCCGTGGAGAGAAGAGATACTGTCGTGACCTCCCATGCTCATTGTTGAGCTGCTTGGCAGCGACATGTGAGTCAACGCTGCAGGTTGAAGATCGTCTGATGGCGATGCCACGCCCGAAGGCATGCCAGTTGATGGTGCCGACGCTGAACCTCCCGCAGCACTGCTTCCTGACGAGCTCTCAATCCGACGCTTGAGTATCTCTTGCAGACCCAATCGATTCTTGTAATTTTGATAGTAGTTCTTGATTTGCGCAGCAGTCTTCGTCGGGATGCTGTCAGTCAACGTTGCCCAATCTTTGCCGTGCAACTACAAAAGAAAAAAAGCAACTTAGTAAGGAATAGTATGGCGAAGGAGTGTGTGTGTGAAAACGTACCGAGAAGAACTTCAAGAAGTCTGCTTTTTCAGCTTCAGTCCACTTCTGAACGACTCGCTTCGCAGGAGCAGAGGCAGAGGCAGAGGCAGAGCCGCTGACACCGCTCGGAGTTCCTGCTGGGTGGGCTGAACCAGAAATAGGGACTGCTGATCCTGAGGCTGGAGTGCTGATCGGCGCTATGGTCAACATACTTGGTTCAAGTGTCGGGACGATAGATGCTTGCTCGATAATTACTGGAGATGGCGTCAACACCGCAGGAAGTGGAGCAGGCTGCACTTTGGGGGAGGAAACACTTGGAGCGCTTTGGGCACCACTGTTCCGTCGAGAGCCTGGTGTTGCATTCCCACTTTTACTGTTTTTCTTGGTGGTTAGCGCACTCTTCTCCTTCTCTTCTCCGATCACACGAGGCGAATTTCGATTAGCAGCAACAGAAACTGTGGGAGTCGACAGCATCGACTTCTTTCGGCCAGATGGTGCCGTTTGATTGCTACCCGAGGCACTGGCCCCACCACTGGCACTTGAAGGTGCAGTCGCTGAGGCAGAAGCTACAGCAGGAGATTGTGACGCTGGTTGTTCTTGCAATTTCTTCAGTTTTCGCTGTTGCTTCAGTTCTTTCTTTGTCAATGCGGCTGATGGTGCACCATTCCCATTCTTCGCACTTGAATTGCTGCTGGAAGTCGCTCCGGGTTGGCTCTTGACTCTCGATGCTCCTTCTTGGACACGGTCCGTAGTGGCAGTTCTACCACTCGTCACAGGCATCTTTTCTGTCACATTCTCAATCTTCTCCACATTCTTCGGCTCAGCTGGTATGCGGTAACGCCTTAAGCGCTCAGCAACGGAGAGAGTTGAAACCTCGTAGCCAGTGCTATATGAGTTATCGCTCAAAAACTCGGCAAAGTTCACCAGGAATGGCTGTTGCTGACCTGTCACAAACTGAGACAGCTTTTGCGAATACAGGTCCCGCAGCTGTCTTTCAGAAGCGCCTTCCTCAAACGCCAGCTTCTTGATCTCACTCACTTCTGCACTGGCTGCTGCACCGCTTGAAACACCGCCTTCTGCAGCAGAGACCAACGTCACTGCAGTGATGCCGTTCGAACCAGTCGACGCAACAGCATTCTCGTCCTTCTTTGCTGAATTCCGAAGAAGCAGTTGAGCACCGGGAGAATTGATGATATTATCTGAAGCCTGGTGTGACCGGAAGTTCGTCGGGTGGAGAAGCAGTCGAGCGATGTGTTCAGGGAATTTCACTCCGAGGCAAATCGATGCACACGCAGATAGGTTCCAGCAACTCCAAGTATTCTTTGAGCCGGTGCCGCGTCGTCTGAGCTGCTGCTCTCGAAGAAGTGCCTTGTAGTCGACGACCTTCTTTGTGCGGTAGTAGAACGCAATCACGTCGCCGGTATTCTTGTTGCTCAGGAACGACGAGACCCGAGCAAAGTTCTTTGGGTACTGGAGAAATTTGTCGATGTAGATGCATTTCTCCAGATCGTTCCACGGGTTCACGTGCATTTCAGCTTTCTCGCGTTTTTTCCAGTCACTCACAATGCCGTTGGTCATACACCCCTGCCCTTTTCCATTGCGTAGGAAATACCTGGTCTTGCGCTCTTCAATGGTAACAATCATGTCCGGCACGATCGTCGTCAGCGCGTTCTTCAAGCGCTTCTTTCGGATTTCTTGGTCGACTAGCGCTTGGGCTTTTGCTTGCTCCAATTTCTCGAGCTCACTCTTTGACTGCAAGTCAGCACTCGAATTGTTCGTCAAGCGAGATGATGTGCGGATGCCGCCAATACCTGGGTTGTTCCCACCAATGCCTGCACTGTCGGAACCGCCGGTGCCGATACTTCCAGATCCAAGAATTTGAGACGTCGTCGCATTGGTCTGGTTGGCATTAGGACCAGCGGCTTGTGCACTGGGATCGCCAAAAGCTAACGCGTTCTTCTGCTTCGCCTTGAGCTTCTGCTGCTGCTTGGTCCGCAATTTCTCTTGGCGTTTCCGATCTTTTTCCATCTTCTTCACGCGAAGCTTCCACATCTTCTTCAAATCCACGTACTCGCGAGCCAACTTCTTCAAGTGCTCGTGACGCAAGCGATTGCGAGTCCGCACTTTCAGCCGAATGCTATCCCTGAGCTCCATTCCACGGTCGAGATTCTCTTGGTAAAATGGGTAATCGGATGGCTCTCGGTAGATCGTCGTGACGACTTCGTCGTTGAAAGTTCGCTTCGGTACCTTGTCATTAGCTATGATAGCCTTGTGCGCATTCTCAGAAAACACGTTTGCAACCAACTGGATGAAGGCTGGATCAACCGCAATCTTAACAGGAGCGGGGGGCTGGCTGACAGGTCTCAGCACCTTGAATTTCTCTTCCTTCGTAGCACTAGCACTGCTAAGGTCCTTCTTGTCTTCATCACCAACTTTATCGCCATTTTGTTGGTTAGCAGCGACGGGCCCCATAGTTTGATCCTCACTTGTGTCGGATGTCAACGAAGTATCCGGTGCAGATTCTGCTTCCTTGATAACCGACTGCAACAACTTGATGTGTTTCTTCACGCTCGCAATTGTTGAGTCAAGCTCATCGATAGACGATAAAATTTCTTCCTTCGAGGGCTTCGCAGGGGCTGCGGGTTCTTCTTTGACTTCAACCACCGCTTCAGGGGTCTTATTAGTGACGTTTGAAGACTCAACTGGATCAGCTTTTGGCTGTGGTGGCACGTCAGGTTGGCTTTCCGGTTGAGCATCTTCACTGGTCGCAATCACTTCCGGCTCTTCCATTTTAGCATCTTCCCCAATCGCTGCCTCAATGGCTGGCATAGCTTCGCCAAGCTTCTCAGTTTTTTCCTCGCCGAAATCATCATTACTAGTTGTGGTTGTGGCTGCAGTTTCTGCTGAACTGGATACAACGGAGCTGGTTGGACTAGAGACAACAGCTTGCTGCATTAATCCTTCACCCCATCCAATGCGCGGACGCTTTGGAGGTTGTGGTGGTGGAGAGGAAGCGACAAGACCTTGCCCCCAACCCAACCTTGGTCTCTTCGGTTGCTTCGTTGGCGTTCCAAAGTCAGATCCTGCGTCATCTAGCTGCGATGGCGGTCGCAAAACACCACTGGGGAGAGGGATTTCAGGTAGCGCTGGAAGCTCATCCCGTGGGCTCTCGGGTTCCGTTGACTTTGGAGCGTGAGACGAATGAGAAGTTGGCTGAGGCGAGGATCTGCCAACTGGACCCTTGATACTCTTGAGCTTGTCGCTATCGGTGGTAGACGGCGGGATACGGGACTCCGGCTTTAAAGCTTCGCTGCCTTTCGATTCGCCACGTCGCACTCTCTTCCGTTGCTCACCACTGCCATCGTGCGAGACTTGCACAGGAGAACCATAGGAAATCGTGGATGAAAGTCTCGAGCTTGACACGCCAGTCAAAGACATACCCGGTACAGATCTGGTTTTCGATAGGAGTGGTGGGGTTCGTTCACCTCGCTCCGAAGAAAAGGATCCATGGCGTTCAAGGTTTGGACGACCTTTTTGAGGAGAATTGCGCTTTTGCTCCGACAGCATCGCACGATGTCGATAGTCTCCATCGCGCTTCTCTTGATGGATAATGTTCGATGATGCTGAATACGTTCGCAGCAACCCCCTCTCACCATGGTGCACACTATCTCTTTGACTGGCACCAACTGAGCTGCTTGGAACGTTGGATGGCGAAAATGACGATGCGCGAGGCTTCGTGTCATTTCTGTCAGGCAGCAGCGCACGCGATCCACTTGCATGGCCACCTTTCTCCTCGGCTACGCTCAATCTTCGCCCGCTTTCTTGCCCTCCTCTTTCTCTTTCGAAGGGAACAGTGGGCTTTTGCGAGCTGATCGAAACTGCTGATGTGGGATTACTCTGCGTCGCCTCACTCGAACTCTCGTCGCGCTGCTTGATGATCTCGGAACTACCACCAGTACCACTCATTTTTAACGAAGAAACTTGATCGCCAATCAACTCGGCCTTCTTCAACTCGACATCGGCAGTCGATCTTTTCTGCGAAGATGGTGACGTTTGGCTCTCAGGCTCTTGCTTCGCTTGGGCGGTTGTTGGGAGACGATCAGAAGCTTCACTGACAGAAGGTTTCTTCTCGGCACCCTCAAAAACTTTCTCCTTCGTCACAGCAGCCACCACTTTATCCTTGACTTTACCAGGGTTTTCGTCGCTGTCGCTGACAGATACAGCTTTTTCTTGGACAGCATGCACTTCAACTTTGGCGTCAGGGGGCGTTTCCACGACTTCTGAAACTGCATTGTCGTCACTTGAGGTAGCAGCTTTGCCATCAGCCGAGGTCACCTGCGGTTCCACCTTGCCAGCATCTTGAAAGCGGCGCGGTTCAGTATGCCCCTTTGCACTTACTTCCACGGTCGCTGGCACTTCAACTGTCTCAGACGCAGTCACATGTTCAACTAAAGAGACTGTTTCACCTTCTTCCAACATTGGCGCGTTCGTGACTGGTGATAATTTGCTCTCGGCGTTCTCAGTGCGGGTGATGGTAGACGCAGCTTGTGCATCCTTCTCCTTCGTGTTCTGGACAGGTTTCGCAACCACTTCATCAGCTTGCTTCTCGCTTCGACTCGGTACAAGTTTGGCTGATTGCGTGAGGGTGCTCGCGCTGCTTTCATCCTTGTTAACCGTACTTGGATGGCTGGACTTGTCGGAAACAGCGGTAGTTTTCGGCGATGAAGTATCAGCTGTCGGTGGTAGCGCAGGTTGATCCAGGACTGCTGTTGAGAGCGCTTTCTCGTCTTTCTCACTCCCAGTTTCTTCCTCACGCAGCTGAGTACTCGCACTTGAACCATCGCTTTCTGGCATCACAGCATCCGCAGCTTCACTGGTTTTCTCTTCGACATCTTCCATTTCTTCAGCGGCGGCATCATCCGCCATCTCGATATCATCCGACTGGACAGCTTCTGGGCCTTCGCTAACGATATCTTCATTTGAGCTTTGTTGGACAGGTTCAGACTTAGATCTTGCCACATCTCTTTCGGGATCCAGTTTCGCGTCGTGCTGGACCGACGAATTCTCCAACCCAATATCTTCGTCATCCACAACAGGAATATCGTTGATTTTCAGACCCGCTGGTTCTGGACTGACCGCTGGTGCTTCCTTGGCTTCACGATCCTTGGCTTCATCATTGAGCGTCTCAGCAGTGCTGGACACATCAGCAGAAAGAGATAAATGCTCACTATCGACATCACGATTAGGCTCTGATTCAGTATCATGCTGCTCCATCACAATGTCTTCCTGCACTTCATCCGCGTCAGGCTTCTTCTCATTCGCAATTGCGATTTCCGCGTCTTGTTTCTCTTCTCGTTCTGCGATCTCTCCAATCGCACTCAACTTCGACGTAAGCACCTCCTTTGAAAGCAGCAATTTCTCGTCATTGCTGTCTTCACGGACATCCTGAGACTCCTTTGGAGTAGAGGCTCGACTTCCTCCAGCGCTGCCGGTAGAGTTGAAGTGAAAACTTGGACGAGGTGGGAGAGTGCGCGCGCTCAGCAATAAATCGCGCTTCGCCTTCGTATCCAAACCGCTGGTCGCACTGTCACGATCTGAACCTGCTCGATTCTTCTCTCGCTCCTGCTGTTCGCTGTCTCGCTCGTCTCTCTTCCGCTCACCTGGCCGATCTCCACCCTCGCTTCTTCGATCTTCGCCATGCCCGCTCAGGTCGTTCTTCCTTGACGCAGTAGAATTGCTTCGTCGTAGAGGATCTGGACCATAGCTCGAGTTCCTCGTTGAAGCGCCACTATCGTGTGATTCGATTCGATCTCGCTCTCGGTCACGGGGAAAGTTTCGGTCGCGGAAATTACTGATTCCACTGGATGCACCGCCGCTTAGATTTGACATATCGCCACTAGCTCTGTCTCTGCTTTCAGACCGGCGCGACCCGTACCGAGAGTCATTTCCGTAAGCTGATGAGGAAGAGAACCGCTGATCCTTAGGGAAATCGCGAAAACGACCGCTACTCCCACTGCTACCGCTGCCACCGCCGCGACCAGCAAACGAACTGTAGCGGCCACCACTGCCACCTGGACCACCACCACCTCCTCCTCCTCCTCCTCCTCCTCCTCCTCGGCCTCCTGACCAGCTACTGCTTCCTCGTCCGGCTGATCCGTGGTCACCATCTCGATCTCGACTCCACCCACGGCCCTCGTAGTAGTCACCACCACCACTGGAGTTGCGATCATAGAAATTACTCATACCTCGACCGCGACCACCTCCTCGATCTTGATACTGCCCTCCGCTGCCACCGCTCATGCGACTGCTTCGTTCCCAACCACTATCCCGGTGATCGCGACTGCTAAAGCCACCGCGACTGCCGCGTGGTGACCACGAGCGCGAACGGGATCTCGATCGGGATCGGGGGGAGCGTGACATTGATCGTGGCGATCTTGAGCGAGTGCGAGACCTGGGAGAGCGCGAGCGTGTTCGTGACCGCGATGGCGACCTTGACATTGATCGACCGCGACCGCGCGAGAATGTCCGATCTCGATGATATGCGCTGCCTTCAAAATGACCGCGCGAAGGCGATCCATGGCGCTTGAAATACCCACCACCACCGCCGCTGTTATTGCCACCTCCGCCGCTTGCACTGTTGGAGGTGCTGTCACGAAAACTTCCGCCACTGCCGCCGCCGCTGCCGCGACCGCCGCTGTTGCCATAGAATCGCCCGCCAAAACGCCCTCCTCCACTGCCGCCACCGCGGCTATTTCCTGCATAATTAAATGATCACGGCAATTGATTCATGACAATACGAGTTAGGATGAAAGACAAACGCAGTTCTCGCAAGATACACAAAGCATAAAAGCATCTATGGACACGCACCAGGAGCCGAGCGCCATGCGGATGAGCTGTTGTTGCCTGTGTTATTGTTGCCGCTGTTGCCGGAATCTGCGGGTTTCGAGCGGTTGCCTCCTCCGCCTTGCGCGCGGTCTGGATAGCTGTTGTTGCTGTTGTTGCTGTTACCAGACGCGCGTGCAGACGTCGAGCTCTGCACCGACGACGAGCGCAGACTAGCGTTCTGCGAGAGCCCCGCGGGGATGTCCTTCTTCCCGGCGCGGCTGCTGGACGTGTTGAGCTGGATGATGCGCGACTTGGTGGCCGTGGTCGTAGTTGTTGCGGTTGTATTTGCTGTCGTCGCTGCCGCCGCCGCGGGCTTCTGCTTGCGCTTGACGTCCTCGTCTTCCGCCATGGCGAGCAATCACGGAAGCAAGCGGCCCGGTCAGTCAGTCAGTCTCTCTCGTTCTCTCCGGTATGAATGAATGCAGAGGCCCGCCCGCCCTCCCACACACACGTAAACCACAACGCAACACAACGGCGCGAGCGAGCGAGCGCGCGGGGTGGGTGTTTTCCATCTTCGGTGTGGTCCACGTCAATTGCTGCTGGGTGGACCGAGGTTTTTTTGGTTTAACCCAATGCAAAAGTGCCATCTCAGCAATAACGCACTTTATCGAGGTGCAACTGTAGCAGATGGATCTGGCAATGGAGATCGCTTCGGGGCAAGATGATGATGGTCTTGTCTTGGTGCTCCTCAGCCCACTCTGTTTTCGTGCGTCTCGCTCGTACCCTTGAACCTGCTCTCAGATGCAGATGCAATGATAACGAGAGAGCCTACACGCTGTAGTTCGTGTCCCTCGGCATATGCCAGGGAAGGATTTTGGGCTGCTGGTATCTTTCCATCATCGGTTCCGCAAGTCGCAAGTCGAGCAAATTTCCAAGAAAAACGCGTACCGTATGTTTTGATATCCCTTACAAATTGAGCAAGGATTTTACGCAAATTGGGAAGGGTTTTTGAGTATTATTCACACTGCTTGGCCTCTATAAGATGATGTCTATTTTGCTGCGTGCAAAAGTTCTCTCTCTTGCTAAAATTCTTTTTTCATTTTTCGCGCGCTTCAGTCAGCCAGCAGCCCGCCAGTATTTAATTAGGTCAGCATGGGGTTACACCGCGTGCTCAACCCGGAGCTCGTGCTCTGCAGCAGCTGCCGCACGCACGACGACAACGAGGGCCGATGGAGCGCGTACGCAGACGAAGAAGACGGCGCGCTGCTGGTGCGCGACGTGTGCGCGGTGCGGTCCTGCCCAGAGCTGCAGGTGCGGGGCCACTTTTGTGTCAACCACGTGCTGCAGTACGAACTCGCGTGGCAGCGCTTCCTCCCGCTGCGCTCGTGCAGTTTCTGCCGCCGCGATGTATTGCAGCTGTACTCCGCAAAGCAGGATGTGTGGTTCATCTGCCCGACGAACGAAAGCACCAAGCACGCACACGGCGCGGAGAAGAAGGCTGCGCTATTGCGCTCAAAGCAGCGAAAGAAACCCCGACGCCGTTTGGTGGGCAAGGTTCGAGCGAAGCAGATCCGAGCGACCAGACTGAAGGAGCGAATGCTGGCGTTGGATTGGAGCCTGGGTAACATCTCTATCAAGCCACAGTTCCTATGGAAGGAGAACAGGCGACGCCTGGAAGCCGAAACCGAGGCAGAGCGCAAAAAAGCCGACGAGTCGAGCGCCGAGGAGGAAGCAAAGACGGAGAATGTCGCGGACCAGGTCCTGTACGTGTACCCGGACCCGATGGACGTGTTCTGCGTAGCCAACGGCTGCAGGCACTTCGCGAAGACCGGCGACCGCTGCCGCTTCCACTCGGGCTTCCCCGCGACGTTCTTCCAGCTGCGCGCCATTGCTGTAGTCCCAGTGCCAGCGCCAGCGCAGACGAGTTAGCTTTGATGCAGGGTCTAAAGTTTATTGAGCGATATTTTTTTTTACGTCCTCTCGAATTTGCGTTTGAACGCAGTGAGTTGTGCCAATTAAAGCAGAGTGTCCGTGATTGGCGATCGGAGACGGCCTTGTTTACCTGATCTCGAGTGATCCTATGAAGGGAGCTTGTTGGATGCGTCAGGATTCCCGCTGCATCGAGCAGAGAGAGGAGCTTCCTATGTGTTTCATTCCCCCCTCACTCACTCGCTCCCTCCCTCTCTCCTTCCTGACGCGCACCTTGAACGCTCGAGTTGTGTGTGTTTCAAGCAGAAATAGCGGCTAGACGAGCTCAGAGTTGACACCCTCGCGCAGCCGATCGCTCAATTTTTCACTCGATCTCTCGACCCCGAGCTCCTCAACAAACTGAGCACAGTCCCTAAATTAGATTGCTAGCAAGTGACTGCAGGTCGATTGATGTTGTAACTAATATAGGCACTCAGTACCGCATACTATGTAATATTTGCACAGATCATATTTGAAACAATAGAGACAGTTTCACTATGGTCATTTCTATTTGAAATTTTCCGCGAACCTGTTCATACAAACGTCAAGAGAGCGTTTGGTTGAACAGGGTTCATGGAAAAAAATCAAATAGGAGAGACCCAATATTGAAAATTTCGGGGTTTATTGTGCTTGTTTCGTGGAAATATATTTGTGTGCAGGCTATTTCAGTAAATTAAATTTACTGATGTAGTCTCAATAAAATCTACTAACTACAAAAGTGTCCCGGCAAGCACATGAACCTGGCGGAGAACGAGATCCGCGGGCTCTGCCAGCACGCGCGCGCGCTGTTCCTCTCGCAGCCGATCCTCCTGGAGCTCGAGGCGTCGATCAAAACCTGCAGTACGGCCTTTTGCTTTCTTCCGCGCCTACGGACGACGCGAATGGGGATGTTTTCCACGCGACGTTCCCTGGAATGGTCCGCTCATGAGTGCTTACGGTGTGTATGTGCGTGCGTGTGTGCAGGTGATGTCCACGGTCAACACTACGATTTGCACGAGAAACGATTTTCTCCATTTTCAATTTCCATTCGTTTCTGCGTTCAGCACCAGCCCTTCCTATACAAATCTTTGCTGGTGGACAACACAAGTTGTCTACCAGCAGTGATTTGTATTTGAGCAGTATGAGTAAAAAAAAGTTATCACTCGATTGAATATGTCGCACCTACCTGCCTATTGGTTCATCTTTATTTTGCCAACGCACTGCTCCATACGAGCGATTGCGGCTGCAGCAACAGCAACTCTGTTTTGAGCTACTGTAAGACTGATAGCACTTGGAAGGACCACGTGCCGCAATCGTAGGTGTTGAGCCTCACAGCGCCCTCGCGTACGACTGAGAAATAAAGGGGTTGGCTTCATCGAAGGGCAGCATCTTACTATCGAGGGCAGACTGTCACTGGCGATGTTGGCTCGATAGCTCGGATTTTGATCGAGGGTTCAAGAAAGTGATTTTTAGGCAATCAAGGTGTACACTTCAGAGCATTGAGCATTGAGCATTCATTGAAAGTCTCGATAGAGCTGTATTGAATAGAGGATGGCCAAGAGAGAAGGATTGAGGTCGGCAAAACAATACAAAAATGAATGGTGGTGATTGATCTTTTTTGCGCTCGAATAAGCAACAAACTGATAAAATACAACTCTGGTTGCTTCACTTGATTAAATTACGGTCGTGGCAACTCACTTGACTTCAGTATACTCGCAGCAACTCAGATGGCCGCCCCTTTTGTGTGTAAAGAGAATATTTTTGGAGCCGTAGAAGAACAAGCCGAGAACCCGCCAAAATGTGTAATTTTTGAATTTGTTTTTGGAGATTTGGAATTTGAGCGATGCAGACATCTTGATTTCAGTATGTCTTTGCATCACCGGTAGCCGAGTTAGAGAGCGATGCAACAGTATCATAAATGCCCCGAGAGGTGCTTCCAGTATCCATTATCTATCCTATCTGCATGAGTCATAACTTTGGGCTCTCTATTCAGATGCTGCACGGTGCGCAGGGTGTTTTTTTTCGCGTGGCTGCGGCGTGCGTAAGAGTGGTCCAGGTGGGTGCGTCAGTACGTATTGGCGGAGGCGGGGCTGAAGCGCGAGAGGAGCTCCAAACGGCTGGAGCATGTCGTTTGATGCTGCCGGTGCCGCTGGAGCCGACGACTCGGCCGCGGTCGCGGCTACTGCAGGTAACATAACGGCCGCGCCGTGTACTGTATTTGCGTTGCTGTTCGTGGATAGGCTATCTGAAGTGTCGCTCGCTGTCAACTCAACTGGACGCTGACGCGCGTGTGTGTATTTTATTAATTTTCTGTGGTTGCGTGAGTCAATAGCGCTGGCAGCTCCGCGACGAGCGCGGTTCAGTGGCAGCGACGACCTGCGGCTGCTTCAGGGCGTGCGGCTATATCAGCCCTACGCCGCGGAGCACGGACGCAAGATCCGCATGTGGGAGAAGATCGCCCAGGAGCTCCGCCTCAGTACGGAGAAAATGGGGCAAGTGCAACTCACTGGACGCGCGGTATCGGACCGGTAAGGGGAAAAGATACTTTTTTCGTGCTGCTTGGGGGAGATTATATTTTTTTAGTCGCACACGTTGTAAGTGATTAAAAAAACTGGTCGGACAGGTTCCAGCTGCTGCTCAAACTACACAAGGCAGGCACGCTAAAGGTCAAGAACCCTCCCGCCACGGCCGCTGAGCTGCATCAGGTCATCAACAGCATGCTGAGGGACATCTCGAACCACATCGACGAGATCCGAGCCAGTCGGGGGAAGCCAGCGAAAAGCTACGGACTGGTGACCAGCTCTGAAGCAATGCGGCTGCACTCGGACCCTGAAATGGCTACTTCTGAGCTTCACGTGGACGAGGAGGAAGAGGAGAGAGGGGTGGAGGACGTGGAGGACGGTGACGAGGCGGCAGAAGGGATGGCGCTTCTGAACCGCCTGAGTACCAAGGATTTGTCGTCATCGCCGTCGATGCGAGAAGACGACGACACGGCCGCGACAGCAGAAGATGCAGACACTGGGCTACAACACGGACAGCAGCAGCAGCAGCTCCAGCTCTCGCACAGCCAGCAGCAAGAGCACCAGCGCACCAAGCAGCAGGTCCTCACCGCGCAGCTGGTTGCGCTTGAGACCGAGAAGCTTCGACTGAAGAAGCGAAAACTCGCCATGCTCGCGCAGCACCACGAGGAGCACATGGCGCTCTTGCGGCAGCGGCTGGTGCTGGAGGAGCGGCACTTCCAGGAAGAGGCTGCGGCGCGCCGGCAGGAACTACAATTGCTCTTTGAGCGCTTGTCCCAGGGACAACAGCAGCGCAGCAGAAGCAACAGCGCCGCCACTGGTACCGAGTCCGCTTGACGCAGCGCAGCAGAAGCAACAGCGCCGCCACTAGTACCGCCTCCATCTGACACAGGCATCATTTTGGCTGAGCGGGATCAAAATGCGACATGCGATTTTGCACTGTTTTACCTCCACTGCTTTAAGTTAACAGTGAACTAAATGAGGGACAGAACGCGCGATCTGATTGGCTAGATGGACTGACTCTGTGACTTGCCCAAAACTCTCTAAGTTTATCGATGTGTGGCCCTGTTGACTTGGTTTTTGTATGGGATGAAGACACCCCATTTAGCCCACCGCGAGCTGGAAAAAGCGAGAGGTGGCACGGTCAAACACAAAACCTAAGATATCGGTGCCATTCGTACTTTGGAGAGGAATTAGGTACCTTGACAAAATTAAATCAATTATGAAAAGTTATTGGGCTGAGGAGGGAACAACCACATACTGCGCGCTCTCTCTATTATTATAAAGCATTCTGGTCGTACAATTTTAAGGTCTCCACTACATACAAAGATCAAGTCAAATATGGAAAGTTTAGGAAGTCTCCCACTGCATACAAAGATCAAGGCAAAGATAAAAAACAGACTTTTGGCCACTCTTCGATCTTCAAAAAACGAATATCTACCAATCACAAACCCTCTGCGAGAACCAACTCGTTTCACTTGCAGTTTGTATGCCGCGCGCACAAAAGCTGGCACACATTTTCGGCGCCGAGAGGGGGAAGCTGTCTCTCGATCATCGGCCGACGCGAATGATGGAGGTCCCCTGGCGGCAGCTCAAGGACGAAGCGCGGCGCCTGGCGCAGGAAATCGGCGCGGCGTCCGGCCGTGAGCACCACTCGCTGGTCAAGAACGCGGCGGCGCTCGCGGCCATCCGCGCGCAGGGCATCCCGCCGGAGCACCGCGAGTGGGTCTGGCCTATCCTGCTGCACCAGCAGAACCTCAAGCTGCAGCGCCAGAGCAGCAGCTTCGCGACCTACAACCAGCTGTTGCACGCGAACGAGAACGAGAGCGAGCAGCTCAGCGAGCAGGATGAAACACTGGACGGGCAGCAGCAGCAGCAGCAGCAGCAGAGCCACCAGGCGTCCTCTTCGTCACCATCACAGCAGGACACGAGCGGGCTCCAACAGGCGCAGGAGCTCGCCATGGAGCGCTTCAGCCACTTGAACCCGTTCCAGGAGCGCAAGATCAAGCGCATCCTCGTCGCGTACACCAAATCGAAAGATGTGTTCTACTACTGTCACGTACGTTCGCCGCCTACGTCTCTCTTGTATCTATCTCCGTGTCTATCTATCTGTCGATGCGGCCCAAAGAAGCGACACACTGGCTGCACGCTCATCATACTTAAAATGGATTATGTGGTTGTGTTTAACAGGGCATGGTGGAGATCTGCGTGGTGCTGAGCACGTTCCTCGTGGAGGAAGATGCGTTCTGGGCGTTCCGACTGCTGCTCGAAGTCCTGCTGCCAAAGTACCACGAGGAGTCCATCGTGGACTTCCACACGGACTGCCTCGTGCTCCAGGAGTTGCTGAGCAACTACGACCCACCGCTCTGCGAGCACTTTTCCACGATGGGGGTGACCATTCAGCTGCTCTGCACCAAGTGGTTCTTCTCGTTCTTCGCCGAGTCCATGCCGTTCGAGCTCGTCTGCCGCCTGTACGACATCCTGCTCGTAGACATTTGCTGCCTGCGCCTGAGCTCCAAGATCATCTTCTCGACATCCATGGCGGTCTTCCTCTATTTAAGCGCGACGCTGGTCGAAGTGCACGACCCGAGCGTCATCGTGGAGATCATCTGCGAGTTCTGCTGGACGACGCTCAGCGACTACTCGGTGGCCGAGACATTCGTGGACCTGATTTTGTTTCTGCACGACCAACTGGACGACGATGAAATCGCGGAGCTGAGGCGCAAGTACATCGACCAGCTCGCACAGGAGCAGGAGCAGCGCAAGAGCCTGCAGCGCAAGATGCTCAAGAAGAAGATCTCCAGCAGCACGAGCACTGGCGCGGGCAGCAAACAGCCGCGCAAGGGCCGGATACAGAGCATTCGGCTGCTGATCCAGTGGCGGAAACACATGGAGAACACGGACTCCTCGGAGGACGATGGGGGTGGAGACAAACTGAGCGCTGCGAGTGACCAGCAGCAAGTGATAACAGCAAAAACAGATAAACCACAGCATCCACAACACCAACACCAACATCAGCGTCACCAGCATCACGGGGTGAAAGAGGACTCGGACGACGACGACGACGAAGAAGAAGAGCACAAGAATGGCGACAGCGAAGAAGGCGAAGTGGAGTTGGAGTTCGTCACGACTCCGTCGGAAAAGGAGGTGCTGGCGAAAGTGTATCAGGGCATCAACAAGATCAACCGGCGGCGGTCTCGGAGCTCTTCGCTGCGGAATTTCTCCCTCCGCGCGAGTGACGGCTCCATAGGATCGTTCACGAAGCGCACGCTGTCGTCTTCGAGCTCTTTACGGAGCACCGGCAGCAACTCTGCGATCCCGCTCGAAGTCGAAGACGAGGATTTCGACGAAGAGACGAAACCCGACCGAGCAGAGGGGAGTCATTTAATGCTAACAGAAGAGGACGAACGGACACTGTGGGAGCGACTACAGCACACGCGGAACAACAAGGCAGAGGTGATCCACCACAGCATGGTCGGCATCCCGGACGAGCATCGCAAGTGGGTTTGGCCGATCCTGCTGCGCCAGGTACCAGCGCCAACAAATTTGCCTCAGACGCTGGATTTCATGGCAGGCGGCGAGAACGAGATGCTTTTGGACCGGGAGATCGTGAAATCGATCGAAAACGACATCTCCCGGACGCGGAACCTGACGAAAGACCAAATTGCCCCCATGCGGCGCGTTCTGATCGCGTTTGCGAGCCGAAATCGCCGCGTCGGGTACTGCCAGGGGATGAACGAGATCCTGGCGATCCTGCTCCAGTACCTGGACGAGACCGAGGCGCTCTTGGCGCTCGTGCTGCTGATTGAAGTGCTCTTGCCCGCTTACCACGTTGACTCGATGATTGGACTCCACACGGACTGCGCTGTGATGAACACATTGCTGAGACAGAATGATCCAGAGCTGCATAGCCACCTGACAGAGCTGGGCTTGAATATGGAGATCCTGTGCACAAAGTGGCTCGTGACGTGTTTTCTGACGTCGCTGCCGTCGTTCTGCGGACTGAAAGTGATCGACATGCTGCTGGCGAGAGCGAAAGAGAAGCAGCGGGCGTCGCGCGTGCTCCTGGGCGTCGGCATCTCCATCTTCTTTGTGCTGCGTGAGGCGCTGCTGGACGCGAAAGATGCGGGCGAGGTGCTGCTTGCCGTGAACGAGTACTTTGCGCGCGAAATGGCGAAAACCACGACTGAGATGGACAAGTTCCTCCAATTCTGCCAGGCGATCATCGAGCAGCTGCAGCCAGACATCGTGGAGGAGTTCCGACTGGTGCACAAGGACGAAGTGATGGAGCGGTTCGCGGCATTTGAGGCCAAGAAGATCGAGATGCGGCATCAACTGGAAGAAGCGAAAGCTAAGCAGAAGCGATCGGCAGCAGCGCCGTCTTCGCCGCCAAAGACGGAGTCGAGCGGGCACAGATACAGCATTTCGTCGCTGAGCAGTTCGGTGAAAGCGAATGGCAATGCAAAGAAGTCTGGACTGTCGTCGTACATCAGCAAACCGATTCTGGGCGGTAGCGGCAGCAAAGCCGCGGCAGGCACTACTGGAAGTAGCGGCTACGGAGACGAGAAGGACAGTCGCAAGGAAGTGTCGTACAGACGCGTGGACGTGCTGGACGCGAATCGGACGTTCACGGAGGACCTACTGAAGATGGAGGAGCAGCTAGAAGACCTCGCGGACCTCTTCTTTCGCGGCAAGATCGACGAGAAGGAGCACTCGTGCATCAAGGCGCAGATCGTGCGCAAGTGGTGCAAGGGTATGAACTCGCCACAGTCGGCGATGGTGCGTGTGCGGTCCGTGAAGGCGGCGTTCGACAAAGACGCGTACAACGAAGGGCGAGGGTCGCTGAGCCGAAGCAGTCGCGGGTCACTCACGGGGAGCACGTCGAACTCGGGGCTGGGTAACAGCCACTCTGGCGCGGCGCAGAGCAGCAAGAAAGGCGGGCCGGTGTCGCTCTACGGCCGCATGAAGAAGGTCAAGAAGAGTGCCTACGCCATCTTCAAGTCCACGTTCGAGTGAGTGTGAGCAGCCTCCACCCAGCGGATGGAGGGTGATTATTAAATGCGAGAGCATGACCAATGAATGATGAAAGATGGATTGATTCCAGGTCAAGTGATGCAGATGGATGGATGCCTTGCTTGCTGAAGAGCAAGCGCGATGGTGAGAGCGCTGTCTGAGTCTAAATTTAGGTCATGTCGCTCGCCGCGTCTGCTGAGAATAGCGCGGTCTATTCTTGTATTTTCAGGAGCGCTTGAGCGGCGGGCTTTGGTTGGTGCACGCATTCGCACCTGCATTAAGAGAGAGTGCTACGAAGGCAAAGTGGTCAGCGCTGCGTCTGCTTCACGAGCCTCAGGAAGAAGCACGCGCATGTGTGACGAATGTACTCATCCACCCACCATCATTACCAGTGCGCGATGGATCCAACGCTGCTGGAAGACCTCGCGCTCTCCGGCGCGTTCCCTGACATCGCATGGCAGCAGCCTCAGCCGCCGAGATAGAAGATGGTGGAGACCAGTAACGCGGCACGTACCAGCAACAATCACAGCAAGGGCACAAGCAGTAAGAAAAAGAAACAGCTCCACACACTCTCGTTCCCTCTGCACGCTCCGTCGACGACCATCCGTCAGACGCTCTTCCCCACCGACCCAGGATCGTACTCGAGCCCGACGATGGCGCTCCAGCAGCAGCCGTCGCAGTTTGAACATCACAGGTTCCAGCGCGACGACGCAGCCAGCTGGGCGGACAGTGGCAAGATGCCGAGCCAGCAAACGGACAACAAGCGCCGCGAGACGGGCTGGAACACGTCGTTCCCGACCGAGTACACGAAGGCGAATCTGAGTCACGACTTCCAGCAGACACTCGCGTATCAGGAGCAACTCAATCGCCTGCAGTCCCAGAACGAGGCGATGGCGGGACCTACCAGCAAGCCACCAGTTTCGCACTTTGAACAGAGCGACTCCGGTGGATATGTGGCTGCTGCTACCAGTGGGTATGCTGCTCTTGACAGACGAAGTCGTGCACCAGGCGCCGAATGTAACCCAGCCCATTGAAGAGCTTTCTCTGCTGAAACAAGTGACGATGCGCGAAGGACTGCTCTCGAAGCTGACAACTCTGGTGAAATCCGCTGCGCATGAGCAGGATTTCGGTGTGGAGCGAGGCAACGAGCTGCTGCACTTGCTGCTGCAACTGTGAGACGCGAGCGTTCAGGTGGTGCAGGCGGTCGTGATCTGGCACGCGTCGCTGCGACCGGCCCCATGCGCGTTCTGGTTCGATGGCAAAAACTACTGTCTGAAAATGGTCTCAGATCTCAATTTCCTAGCCAAAACCAAGTGCCTGGGACAGATTCTCGGCATGAATCCCGCGAGGATGAAGCAGAACCCGTTCATAAATGCCGGCGCCGATCCCGGAGCGTGGCTTCCGCCCCATCCAGGCGCTCACATGGAGCAAGACCCAGCGCATGTTCTCGTCCGACCCCGTGGAGCGCGTGGCCGACACAGAGAAGTACCTGGTGTGGTATCTCGTGCATCTCGCTGACCCATCTGGAGCTGCTCACTTCAGATCCGCGTCCCCAACTGCAGTACAGTCCAACTACGCGGAGAAAGGCGCGACCACGTGGCAGAAGCGAGCGGAGAAACAGCTCCAGATGCTCTCGATGCCACTGGAGGCGCCGACAGGACAGATGCACCTCATGGACTCGTCGCGCATGATGAAGCGCAAAGGGTACCTGCCGTCACTGCCGCTCTCGTCGCCCAAGACGCTCACGGATCTCATGGGCACTGTGCATAGCACGCAGCCGACGATTGAGAGGAGAGTGCACTCGCTTATGCACCTCCGAGCGTACTGGAACGGCAGCGAGTTCTCCACGAGCTCAATGGAACTGGAGACTCTGGGAGCGCTGGAATCCCCTCCGCACCACATGGTCACTCTGGTCGCAGCCAGCATCCTCATCCTGCTGAGTCCGTCGGATCGGATCCCCAAGGACCTCTCGTGGACGTCCTGCAGGAAAATGCTGCTGAGTGGCGCGAGATTAGTGGACCGCATGGAGCATTTCGAGGTTGGCACCGTGCTGTCGTTTAAGCTCAAGGCACTGGTTCCGTTCCTCCAGAACGAGCATTTCCAGCCCAAGTTCCTAAACGAGTTTTTGCACGCGGCTGGAGTGTTGTGCGCGTGGGTGTTTGCGGTGCTCGCCAAGTCGCAGAACCAGGAGACTGTGCGAGCAGGAGCGACGAAGACCGCCTTGATCTACTGGGGGAACTGGAGATTGAAGGCGGCTTTGAAGAGACTCAGGTCAAGTTGCATGTGGCTCCAGAGGAGGGCTTGCGCAAGTCCAAGAGCGCCAAGTGCGTGACGATCGGGAACGCCGAAGTGCTCTTCATCAACGAGAACCAGCCGGTGTCCTCCTGCTCGTTGTCGGCGTCATCTCCTCGACCAGCGTCCAGAGGCGAGACGCCGCAGCTCGCGAACACGAAGAAACGCGCGAGCGTGCTGCTGCGAACCAGTTCCTGGACATTCCACGGCGTGACGTACTTTGTCTCCTTCCTGGAGCAGGCGGAGACTGCGCTCTCGATCAAGCTGTACGAGCCCATGAGCTCGGTCGAATCGCAGATCTTCGTCACGGACGACGACCTAGAGGCCGATTTTGGCGCCAGTGCGTTCGAGTTTTTCCAGTCTCACGACTACCGTCCGCTGTGCAATTTGATTCTGAGCCGACTCGACAGAATGATGACAGGGTCGTCCAAGCAGAGTAATAGTGATGGTGGCGACGGTGGTGGTGAGCAGAAACAACAGACAGCTCAACCGTCCATAGACAGGTGCGGCAACGATGAATTGAGAGAGCCAGAAGCTGATGATGAGACGCCGACGTGCTCCACTCCGCGACCAAGTGCGACTGACTTGCTTGAGCAGGACGAAGAATATGAAGGAGGCGAAGACGAGAACGAGAACGAAGAGAAACGCGCCAGAGACGACGCTGTCGACCCGGTGCTTCGGATCCAGTGCGCTGCGCGACAGCGTCTAGCGCGGGACAAGGTGCAGCGTGTGCACTTCGAGAAAGAAAAGAAGCACGAGCTGGTGCGGAGTGCCTCCGCCGTGCCATCCAGAGCATGGCGCGGCAACGTCTGGCGAAGAAAGAGGTGGCGAGACGACGGTTCGAGAGCCGCCGACCCACGGACATTCCGTCGCAGGACATGATCTCCCAAGAGAAGAAAGAGGTGGAGCACGTGCTAGAGCCGATTGCAGACGAAGAAAAGACGGTCACAGAGGAGGATGGAGAAGAGAAAGAGGAAACAGCACCAGTAGCAGCCGCAGATCCGGATCCAGATCAAGAGGTGCGTCCATCGCCAGTGGGGCATTTCGAGAGCGAAGATGAGATCAGAGGAGGAGGAGATGAGATGGAGACCAAGAGAGTGGGACGACCGGAGACCGTCACGAGTTACGTGTCGGACCAGTTTGAAGATGATGATTTTGAAGACGAATGAGAGAGATCTTTTGGCTTAAACTTTTGGCTTCATTTTGTGGTTGATCCACTGGCGGCAGAACCAGTAAAAAAAACCTCAGTTCTGAGAGCCCGCAGCTGGAGCCAGAGGTGTCCCAGATCTAGTAAGTAGCGCCCGCCGAGTGTGCTGACGCATTTACAAGACTCAATGCCTTTCAAGCAACCAGTCCAAGTGGCCACAGCCACACATTTGCTGTTGATGCCCTTTGATATGAAAATGAGGCGAGCCAATGCGAAGCGCAACAGCCCATGACGCGCGGTTGCTGTTGCCCAATCAAAGAGCCACAGTCAAGTCTTGGACCGTGAAGTAATCACATGTACTTGATAAAGTTGACAGTGAGCGACGGCACTGTAAGATCGACGAAAGCAATCAAACACTACCGATACTTTAGCGGGCGACCTCCAACAGCCAAAAACAGTCTGAGATGCTGATTACAGCTTCTTGGGTGGCGGGTTCGTGGCTTGTACGCCACCATCCAGGTCGGCTCAAACAGCACAGCTGGTGGCAGCAGCAACTGGCCACTGAACCATACCGCAATTGCTTTTTCTGTGTGGGTGGCTCCATTCGGCCATTTGACAGATTCGACGCAGTCCCCAGCCATCAACCAGCAGCTTCCGTCATGAGTCAGGACAACGACGTCGTTGACACCGTCACCCCAGTCGCCACGGCTGCTGCTGTCGTGACAGTCACGCCAGAGACCGCGTCGCTGCTCGCTGTCGACAAGGACGTGCACATCCTCGGCGTGATCGGCGGGTCGAGCCTCTTCCACGCCAAGGAGTTCTCCGCGGCGCTCGAGGAGAAGACCGTGGAGACCGAGTTCGGCGGCGTCGTCGTGCATGTCGGCATGTGGAAGGACTCCAACATGCAGGTCGTGTTCATCCAGCGCCACCATGCCGACACGGACCTGCAGTACAAGCAGCCGCGCCAGATCAACTTCAAAGCCATCGCCACGGCGCTCAAGCAGCTCAACTGTGACGCCGTCATCGGCGTCTACTCGGTCGGCTCCATGAACCGCACGCTGCATGTCGGGCGCTTCGTGGTCCCAGAGGACTACTTCAACCCGTTCGACATCCTCCACATGTCCCGCCACTACGACGCGCACATCGTCCCTGACGTCACGACGGAGCTGCGCACGGAGCTCGTGAAGATCCTGGACGAAGGCAAGTTCAACCCGCACGACGGCGGCGTGTACGTGCAGACGGCCGGCCCTCGCTTCGAAACCAAGGCGGAGGTGCGCTTCTTTGCTCAATTCGGGGTAAGTGCAGAGCTTGTTGTTTACTCTGTAGATGGATTGAATGGCTGTACATTAACGACTCTTCTGGGTTTGGTTGGATTTTAGGATCTCATCGGCATGACTGGCGCCAACGAAGCAGAGCTCATGAACGAACTGCGCGTCCCGTTTGCCATGTTTGGACTCATCGACAACATGGCGAACGGCATGGGCGAGAAGCTAACGGTACGTGCGTTTTCTTTCGCATAAAGCTGAATCCTATGCGAGAGCGTTTGCTGACTTTTGATGTCTATATGATGCAGCTCGAGGACTTCAAGGCCACGCAAAAGCTGAACGCCGAGCGCATGGAGGGAGCGATCGTGCTCGTGCTGAACGAACTGGCGGAGAAGAAGTTCCTGGCGACGCTCCCAGTGTGCGCATAGCAACTGCCGCCATCACCATCCTGCATGTCTCTCTTTTGAACTCAGTACAGTGGAGACGGTTGAAGCATCTCGATGCGAGGCCATCTACTGCCACATGCGCACGAAGCCTGTATTAGCGCAGCTGCAGCAGCATTAGCATTAGCATTATTAGCGTAGCTCTTGCTTAGCTCACTCACTCCATTCCCTCTTTCACTAACCCCCAATACTACGTTCACGCAACCATGGACCAAACTGACAAAACTGGGTGAAATCCACCCTACAATGGCACCTTTCTCTCCTCATTTCCCCAAATCACAACCAAATCCATTTCAAAATGGAGACTACCACGCCACAGACAGAAGCGACTACAGCGGCGGCGGACATGGCGTTCATGCGCCTGGCGATCGCCGAGGCGCACAAGTCCATCCCGTCGGAAAACGCGTTCTGCGTCGGCTGCATCATCGTGCGCGACGGCGCCGTGCTCTCGACGGGCTTCTCGCGTGAGCTGCCGGGCAACACGCACGCGGAGCAGGTGGCGCTAGACAAGCTCAACTTCGACGCCGAGGACGCGACGGTGTACACCACCATGGAGCCCTGCAGCACGCGCGTGTCGGGCAACGTGCCGTGCGTGCAGAGCTGCCTGCGCGCCAAGGTCGGCCGCGTTGTGGTGGGCGTGATGGAGCCCAAGAACTTTGTGGTCTGCGAAGGCGTGCGGCTGCTCCAGGACGCCGGCGTGCAAGTGGAGCTGCTGCAGGGGCTCGAAGACGAGTGCCTTGCGCCGAACCGCCACCTGAACCTGGTGTTTTAGAGCCGCATTGCGATGGGGTGAGAAGTGAGCGTACGGTCAAGTAAATACACGACGATGGTAGCAGCAAACGCCTTCAATGTGTTCGCTTTTCTCGAGTTATAAATTAGACATGCATGAAAAAGTGACCAGAGATCTCAAACGAACGAGTCTTTCATCAAAGTTAAAAATTGGATCACTGCTGCGGGATTCGACGGGGTGCCTCGATCTTGCGTTTCCTCTTGCGCTCGCTGGACGATGGCTCCAGCACGAGCGCCGTCTTCGCGGGGGAGACGAACTTGCGCAGCTCCGTCGCTCTCCGCTGCTGCTGCGAGGCAGGCGCTTTCCCACTCGCGCTCGTCGGAAAGTGGGGCGGCTCCTTCTTCACCTTGAAAGCCGCCTCACCTGCGTCTGCTGAGCTGATGTTCTCCTGCTTAATCGTCAGAGACGAGAAGCGACCATCACTCGACGCCGACGCTGACTTAAAGCCGCTGTCTGACTCGTCGTTGTCGGTGCTGCTGGCTGTTCTCATCGGACTCAGCCGTTCTGATCCGAAAGAACCACTCTGCGCGTCCTTGGTTCTGCTGCTAGTTGTCCCGACCGCCGACAGAGTTTCATCGTCCTCATCGTCGTCAATATCTTCCAGGTCCAGCGTCTCAACGTCCGACGCCTCACCAATGCTTTCATCAACCACCACTTCGTCGCAGTGCTCGTTCTCATCGCTCTGCTTCACTCTCAAGCTCGTTTCCAGGATGTTGGAGCAGTGCGAGCAGAACCAGTCGCCGTTGGGGATCTCGTTGATCGGAGGCGTGACGCAGCTAAAATGGTACGCGCGTTCGCAGCCGTCGCAGCAGAGCAGCTGGCCACCAGTGAAGCAGAGCTCGCAGTACTCGTTGTGGAAGTCCGACGTCTCCGAGTCTTCCAAGTCGCCCCACGCCCGCAGACGCGCGCTCTCCTTGTTGCGTCTCGCCTTGATGCGCTCTCGCCACCGCGCGTACGCTGCCGACGTCTTCCACAGGTAGAATCTACGGATCACATCCCCCGTTGTCACATGCTCGAGTTGTTGCTGCCACAAAAGTTGTCATAACGCAGTATGCATCTGGTAAGTCTATTGGGGTGAATGAACAGATCTTCAAACCTGTGTGGATATTTGAAAAGCTCACCTGGATGAGGAAGAACTTCTTGCCGTGGGTCCCGACGGCGGAGCCAAATGCCGCGTCGCTCAGGTGCTCGTCCTCTGCACACTGCTTGCGCGCCTTCCTCCGTCTCGCTGCCACCAGCAGCTCCACCGCAGTCGGCACCTGGAAGTCGCTCTCAAAGAGACATTGAAGTCCCTGTTGATGATGGATCAAGTGTCACATTCAGTCAGTTTTGAATCCATCAAGCGACGTCTTCAGTTCAAACACACACCACAGCAGGAGGCACGCGCACCGTCTCGACCTCGTTCAACCGACAGACGCTGCGTAGAAACTCGGTAACCTCTTCGCTGGTAAAGCGCGAAGGGGTCCAGCGCTGCTTGTATCGCGGGGGTGGCGACAGCGCGGCGGCGGGGGCTGGCACCAAAGGGAGTGGAGGCGCTGGGGTGTCATCTCCAGCAGAAGTAGCGGCGTTTGCGACGCTTTTTCCGCTCTGATCGGGCGAGAGCAGTTCCGGCAGGTCCGCCTGGTACTTGGGGCCGATGCGCACGGGCACCACTTTCATCATCCTCTGTTGCTTTTGGGGCTCGTGTGAATTGTTATTTGTGGAGAAACTGGGATAAGAATTTGGCGGCAAAAGAAACAGCAAAATAGGGATCGAAAACCGAAAGCTTTCGAAGTGGAGAAAAGCGCACGCAAAAAGTGGCACATGCAAAAACACGGCCACCCGACCGACCGACCGACCGACCGATCCGTTTACCCATCACGCGAGCCATTTTCTGTTTGAGCGAGAATTCTCACCAATTCCGACACTTAAGCTATTGTCAATTCTCAGCATTTTTTTCCATTGTCCAAATTACCAAATGCAGATACAAACCTTGGTGAGCGTTTCAAACTACCTTGACGTATCACGTGCAGGTAATCAAGGCTCGCACACCTCAGTCCGACCCATAGCGTTCCCAGAGACGGTCGAAGTGTCGCTTCATGCACTGGAGGATGCGACCGCCACGGTGAACTACCACAGTCTCGTCGTTATTTCTGACTCCCCGTTTGCTCCAGTTCAGCGAACCGTGCAAGAGATATTCGCCGTCAATAATGCAAAACTGTTTGTCCAATTCTACACAGCAACAAATGTTGAGAGACCGCAGACCGTCATCCCAACCGTAATGAAAGGAACCAAGAGAGCACTTACTTTGTTATGCATTGCACGGCTGGAAAAACGAACTGCGATGTTGTTGCTGTAAGCAGGTCGATCTGCGATCCGCGCACTCCTGCTTGTCCTCCGTCCGTCAGAATCCGGATCACAACGCCTCTCTCCGCCGATTTGGCTCTCAGAAGCGCCCATTGCAACTAAAGCAACACGCACGTCAATTATAATTATAACACAAACATCCGCCACAAATGCTTCGAGTTGCCATTACGTACCGGTTTGCATCTGAAGCAGTAGACACTGACGTCAATCGCTGCTGTTGCGTTATCGATGTACTTGATCATAGACAGCAGCGGCGATCCTTCCGGGCGCGCCTTGACACAGCAGGTGCGAGCACACCCGCCACGCTCGTGAAAGTC
This sequence comes from Globisporangium spinosum, assembly GCA_023335535.1. NCBI lineage: Eukaryota > Oomycota > Peronosporomycetes > Pythiales > Pythiaceae > Globisporangium > Globisporangium spinosum. Next base: position 47,281 of record JAADVN010000013.1, read on the forward strand.
TCGACATGGCCACGCTTTGTCGGGAAACACGAGTTCCTCGACGAACGACTCACCAGTGGGTCTGCCTGGGTTGGGGTCAGGCGTCTGAAGCTGTCGTGAAAGCGCCGATCTCCCCACCTTGATCGCTTTCGTCACCCTCGTAGTCTTCCCCTTCATAATCCAAGCGATCTCGAGGACGTCCGCGGTAATCGCGATGATCGTGCGTTCACTGATAGCTTTCGTCTTATTCTTAGCCGTGGTTTTTGATGGCATTGGTGGTGAAGGCGTCGCTTCTGCTCGCGCCATGACCAAGGCTTGCTCTGTCGTCGCGCGATCTCAAAATGAAGCGAGAAGAAAGAGGAGGGAGAAAGATGAGAAGGATGCAATTTTTTTTGCAAGCTGCTGCTGGTGCATGTTGAAGATGCTCACGTCTGAGAAGAAGCCTGAGACTGAGAATCCAGATCTCTCAAATCGCATTGTTTTTTCAAAGTGCACATGCTAAGCAAATGCATATTTTTCGAACACACTTTTTTAAATAGCATTTGGCTTGGCTCCAACGGAAATGCTCACAGCCTCTTCCTTTCCGAGCCAGCCCGGGTTGTGCAAAACCTCACATGACTTTAAACCCAGAATGGCTCGGATTCTCCGGACAAACTCACAAGTTTTATATCACGATTATCGGTATACAAACTATCAAATTAGAAACCATCTGAGGAGAGAGATATCGATTTAGAAGTCATCTGAGAAAGAAAACACCGGATAAAAAAAGCACCGGGTTACGAAGATCCAGCTCATTCTCGAGTCAATTCATTTTATCAAAACTAGGTATTTACTTAACCTATTGTGAACTCTCACCAAAATTTTGCTGGGAATTCACAATAGCTTAAGTATCCGAATTGGTGAGAATTCTCGCTCAAATAGGAAATGGCTAGGGTTTCTGTAACAGGATAATCGAATTAGACAGTCACGACCCAACGCATTCTCGAGTCAACTCTTTAGCAAAACAAGGCTGGAAGCGTGATCAAAACACAGACAAAAAAATACACAGAGCCAATAGAGCGCTTTGATTGGCTATTTCGTCACAGAAAAGAAACGTAACTTGTGTCAATATTTCTATACATATAGTAGTCTATGCGTCAGCACTGTCCACTAGTGTCGATATTTTTAGATATGCAGTGTTTTATGCGTCAACGCTGGTCACTTCGATCGTTGTGTTGGCGCACTCGGTGGTTTCGGTCGCGATCTCCTCCAGTCGAAGCCTCTGGACTGATTTGGCAGGGAACATGCACCAAATGATCTCGAGCTGCTTATCCTGGTGAGCCTGCGGACTGTCTGTGCCGCCTGCTGTGTCGTCATCGCATTGAGCTGAGCCGCTTCGAAGCCCAAGTTCATAGACTGCTCTTCACCAACTCTCATTACATGTAGTATCAACAGATGCAAACAAACGTGCGGGAGTTTGGGCGAGTGATAGCCGCCGCACATTTGGGTTTTAGACGAGAGGCTGCAATGCAAAATCCATCACTGGTACCACACTCGCATCCATATGTTCTGGGTTCATGAAAATAAAAAGCGAGGAAACAATTGGTCAACGAATGCGTCACTCGTGTTGGCTACTGTACACTTTGTTGCGTTAGAGGTGGGCTCTTTTAAAAATGGGTGCACCGTTGTTGCCCTCGCCGCCTCTTCTGCCGTGCCTAACGCTCACTCACGACATGATGTACTGCAGGTCCAGGCGGTTGGCGACGCGTGGCTTCTGGTTCTGCTGCTGTTTGGCGAACCGCTCGTCGAAACTCTCCACGCCACGCGGCGTCTCGTCCTCGTCCTCGTCCTCCTCCAGCAGCTCGAACGGGGACGAGGACAGCGGCGCCTCGGGCTCGGGCTCGTACGAGAAGCAGAGCTCCAGCGCCGCCGGCTCGCTCACGGGAGACACTGGCGGGGTGTCGTTCCCGTCGAGCTCGCCGATCCGCGCCGACGACGAGATGAGCGCGTTGTCGAGCACCTGCGACGTGGTCACCGGCCCGCCGAGCAGCTTCGTGAGTCCCGAGAGGAAGTCGACCGTCAGGTCCTGGCGCAGCACCTGGTTGCGCTCGCTGAACGTGTACGTCGTGCACGTGTCGTAGACCACTTCCTTGCCGATCAGCGCCTGCACGAGCACCTCGTTCTCGAGAATGTGCGGGAAGAGCGTCTCGATCGTCGTGCGGTTCAGCCGCACGCCCAGCAGCCCCCGCACGACCGCGACGGGGGACTCGCGCGGACCCATGATCTCCGCCGAGACCGTCCTCACCCACATGGTCTCGTGGGCCTCCGAGTAGCGCCGCCACTGCTCAATGACGTTGTCGATGCCCTTGGCGTCTCCAAAGAGCACGTCTTCGTCCAGGAACGCGTTGAGAAAGCCCACCTGCACCTCGAAGCACTTGCGCATGTGGCCACCGGCATTCGGGTTGTGCAGCCCCTTGGAGAACATCACGTAGTACTGCTCCACAGCCTTGCGGATCGGTCCGATGAGCGACATGCGGTCGCTCCACATCCGGGACTCGAGCAGCTGGCGCGTCTGGCGCAGGCGCTCCACGCTCTCGCGGAGGCTGTTGACGTCCAGACGCAGGTTGTACTCGGCTGAGCCCTTCTTGTCGCGGTACCGGCGCTGGCTCACGCGGCACTGCTTACGACGGCGCTCCAGGCGCTGGTCGCTGTCGCCGGTGGGCGAGATCGCCACCGTCTTGGTCTTTATCGTCCCCGTCCTCGCGGACAGGGATGGAGCGACGGTGCCGAGCGCAAACGCGCCGCTTGTGGTCGCTGCGGCGGGGCTGCTGGCTGTCGTCGCGGAGGGCTTGCGTTGCGTCATGTAGACGGAAGGATACGATAAACGAGGGGTGGAGAGATGGATAGAAGGTGTCTTTCGCTGCGCGGACGGAGCGAGCGAGAGCGAGAGAGGAGAGTGGCGAGTGTCTGTCGTGTCGTGTGTGCAACGTGGGAAAACCCTTTATGATCTCTCGCCAGCTCCTTTCGTCGTTTGCCTGTCGACCGCGCGCGGAGCTCTTTTGGCGTGAACGACATGGGACGGCGGATGGGCGGCGACACCGACGCACAGCGGCGCTACACCCAGGTACGAATGAGTGCCTAATGCTGAATGCTCACAAAATTGGGACTCGCCGTAGAGTACACAATATTATCTCATATAGTAAACAATTCAAATGTCAAATTCGAATTCGAATTTTGAATGCTAGTTGTTTAATCGGTATCTGGTAAACAAATATTGGAGTACTGTGGGCCTAAAATATTGACACAACTGTTTCACGACATTGTTTCATTGGCATTGCTGGTTGATGACCTTGTGCCGCCAGGCAAACCGAATGAAGATTTAAATGCGCGTCCAATCTAGTTTATCTTGATAACCAGTTGAAGCAGCAGGCAATCCGAAAAACACGCGTGGCCTGTGCCTGTGTGTGTGGCCGCTATTTATGTTAGCCAGCGATCTTCTTCATGAATGGCACAACGTCGACTAATGCGACCGACGACCGACACACACCAAACAGACAGACAGGCGGGCCAAAGGCGTGCGCGCATGCGTGCTGCTTAGCCGTGGCGCAATTCTATTTCTCCCATGTTCATCCGTTAGGCAGAAGGCCCACGCTTCAGCGTACAGTACTTTTTTTTTGACGGCGTCACTGCCCAAGTTGAGTGACGAGACGTTCATGCTGTACTGTGTGGGCCGCATGGGCCATGTAGATGGTTGGATCTGCGCTGCCGCCAGCGTTCTCAAAGCGCAACCCCAGGATGACGAAGCTCCGGACGATCACCGCTATATGCACAGCCTTTTCCGTTCTCCGCACGCCCGAGTCGCACAACTGCTTGATGTCGACAGCTTAGCGGACGCAAAGAGCACGCGCGTGGTGATAGAGCCGTCGTAATACCTGGACTGGATGAAAAAACTGCTTGAACTCGCTGTTGAAGTTGGCGGCGATCCAAACGTAATCGATCCACTTGATATTCTCAACGTTTTGTAGCAAATAGTGTCGGGTTCACAAGTCACAGCGGTCCATTTCTCACCACGCCACACGCTCCAATGGTTTTCGGGAATCAGGCTTCTGCTGGCGCAGCGGCGGAACTCATGCATGGTGGCGCTAAAACTCTTTCGAATGACACAAACATAGAGCCTAGCAGCACCCTCAAAGCGTTTGTGATAGATCAAGCGCAACCGCAACCTTCCGCTTCCGTCCACGCCTTTTGATTCGAGACGAGGGCTTCCGAGCGAGTTGCTGGCGTCACGAAAAGATATCGGGGTCAAGCTGCAGTGTGACAGCAAACAATGTCAGGTAGTGCTACTGTCGTGAGCATGTGATCTGCGCAGGCGAGCAAAATGATATGAACGGAGTACTCAATTCCCGCCAGAATGCCATCATCTCTTGTTGCACCATTGCTTGTTCCATTTAACCTCCGTCCGCTTTAGGCTTGAGATTTAATATGCACCCGAGCAGTATCGGGTCGTTAGCTCGTCGCCTCTGGCTTGCAGCTGGCTGCAGAATGGCGTCAGCGGGCCTTTCACGTTCACTCGGTTCTGGAACGAAGCGGCCGCCATCCACGCCGGCAGAGAGGACACATTCGTGGCCATGAAGTCAATCTCAAGCAAGCTCGAGCCAGGGTGCGGCACGTCCTCCGGGAGCTCATTGATCGGTTCTGTCCGATCTGCAGCCACTTGAGCGTCGGTACCTCGAAGAGCTCCGCTGGGAGCTGCTGAATTCCGTTCGCCATCACGTTCAGACGCGTGAGGCGCATTCGTAGCAGCACCTCAGGGATAATCGTCAAGCCCGCGACAATCAGCAGCACGTTGCGTCCCGGCGGCCAGATCTCGTCCAGATCAGACGGGAGACCCGTGAGTCCAGTGAAAATCAAGACAGCCGTGCCGACTGTCGGCGGGAACTCGGGGTCGACAAGCCCAGCAGGGAGAAACCGCGATTCGTTCGTGAGACTTGCAGAAAGGTTGGCACTCCGGAGCGTGATCTGGCGCAGGTTCGAGTGGAACTTCCTCGACAACGCTACAGACTTAGACCACTCCGCGATATTCGAAGAGAAGACGGAGATCGCCGCCAGTTTTTGCAGTGTCTGGATACCCGTGGGCATGTGCGGCTCGGGGCAATTGTGGAACGCCAGTATGTTCAGGTAGTGTTTGTCCAGATCCGCCCAGACTGCCTCCAGCTCGTTGGCTTTGCCGGCCATCCCCGGGTGCTTCTGGTAGTCAATGTCCACGAACGTGCACGCTGTCTGGGTCGCGCGCCAGGGACGCACCTGCACCACGCAGTCCGAGACCACCACCTCATTGCTGCGAGCGCTGTCGATATGCAAGCCGAGGACGACACATCCCCAGATGATGAGACCCGCGTGCACAATTTTCTCGAACCTGTAGCTCCATTTCGCAGCCTTCGAGCGCGATTTCCTCATGCTCGAAAGGCAGCTGATGATGCTCTCTGAGGCGTCTGCGAGCATCTTGACGTCGTCCAGACAGAGCAGCAGGGTCACCGCGAAGAGCGCGCGGCTGAACAAGTCGAGCCACGACTGGACGAACACCTGCTTGAGCTCCGTGTTCATGTTGGCGCGCCAGGCGATGTCGTTCCAGTTGGCGTACGCAAAGTCCGTAGTTGCGGGGTCGTGCGCCGGGAGGCACTGCGGCACCAGCACGCTGGGCACTGCGATACTCGAGACGAAGTCCAGCGCGACGTCGAAGAGCAGGCAGAGGATGAGCTTCAGACGCGGCGACCCGGAGAGCAGCCGGCGGATCGCGGGCGTCGACCAGCAACTGATGACCACGACCACCACCGCGAGGTGGTTGAGCCGTACCCTCGGAACGAGCTCACTCAGCTGGTGGGCTTGGACAGACTGGAGAATGGCTTCAATCACCTCGCGGATGAGAAAGATCAGCGCAAAGTGCTTCCCGCTGACTCCAAACACGCCCGTGACGCCGAACGTGCTCTCCCACGTGCTGCTCGCCGTCCTCCCAGCCGAGCGAAGGGACCCTATCATGCTCAGCAAAGCGCTTGATCGACGGCTAGAAGAGGACACCAGCTTCACGGGCGAGCTGCTGCTCCTGCTCTTGACGAGCGAACGCGCCGTCCAGCGGTGGAAGTAGAGCTTTCTCCTTCGAGCAGACATGACGAGCATCTCGAGCAGGAACGCCGCGTGCAGCGCCACCCAGACGGCGTGGAACACGACCACAAGCGGGAACCTGCTCATGTCCATCGCCAGTCGGTACGACCGCACGTATGCGCTCAGGACGGTCACTGGGAGTTTGTGGCACACGAGTGCCACGATCGCGTAATAGAAGTAGCACGCTGCGTGGATGCCGAGGATCGCGAGCCAGAGCGCCAGGCTCGCGATCGTCACAAGTCGTTGGTTTCTCCTGATTGAGTTGCTGTGGAGCGAGATCGCCGAAATACCAGATGATGCTGAGACCAGTGGACCAACGCTCGCTGTTTGCGGCCCGACCGCGTTGCGCTTAACGGAGACTTTCATCTCAGGTTTCCCACTGTATCACTCTGACGACCAAACTCTCTTCTCGCGTGACAAGACTGCTGGAGCTCCAGATTGTGCAGAGAGTGGAGATGCCGTTGTGTATGCACCTCCCTGCTCGATGTTCGGAAACAATGCAAACGCTTCGGTTGCGCTGCGCGCCCCTCTTCGGGTATGGAAAACCGGCTTCCTAATCTTAGCAGCTGCAACACGAAAGCAGTTTTGGCGTCCGTTGATCAGCAATCGCTTCAGCAGCGAGAAGCCCCAATGCCGAGATCGATGCTTATGGGGTCAGACGCTTGTTGTCCTGAGAAGAAGAGTCATCGCTCGGATTAGTATTCGCATAAAGTGAACGCATCACAGTAAACCGAGCTTATCTTGCCCCATACTTGGTACCTGGTACTGGAGCGTCTTGCCAAGTTAGGATTCTCTGTGTGTGGGTGGTGCCTGGCTCGAGTGTCAAGTCGAAATGGGTGGCTGTATTGAGTTGACTCTAGCATTTCGTTCGTCTATTAGCCCTGTTCACGATGCTGGAGGATGAGTAAATCCTCCGTTATGACTGGAACTTGCGCAAGACGGAGCTGTCGACAGTCTGCAGCAGCTGCTCAAAGCGCGCGGGACCAAGCTTCGCGGCCACTTCGTTCAGCTTCGAGCACGCAAACGCCTTGAGATCAGTCATCTTGACGATTTTGTCCTCTTCGCTAGTTTTCTTTGGAGTTTTCCGATGGCTTTTGTACGCGCGATATGCGCCTGCATCCTCGCCACCAGCGCCTCCACTTGCTGCCGCATTCGCCGCTATTGCTTGCTGTTCAGCCTCTCGCTCGTCCTGCTCCTCCTCCAGCACGTCCATGGCAAGCTCCAGGACCTGCCCCGTATTCTCTAAATGCTCGTCGTTCAAGATCGGAAGCGTGGAGCACAGAGCGATCGCCCACACTTTCCGTCGCACGAGGTTCAATGACGACGAGCCCACACTGAAGAACTTGACCAGCATGAGCTCGATGATCACATTGCCCAGCACGTCCTGGTCGTTCTTCAGAATGTGCACCACCGCAAACTCAAAATGTCGCATCAGCAGCCGCGCGAGCACGCTTAAATAGCCCACGACCGCCATCTCTGGCTCGCGATCCGCGTCTTTCCGCACAAATAGCACGCACGCCTCGATCATCCGCGTCAGCACAGGTGCGCACACCACCAGCTGCTCAGCTGGGAACATGGCGACGATCAGCTCCTGCGCTCTCGCAAGCTGCACGCAGGCTTCCGCTTTCACGTTCCCTAGCACATCGAGAAAGAGCTCAGCGATGTTCGGGTGGTACCCCTGCCAGAACTGCGCTTGTCCGAGTCGCACGTACTGCTTCAGGATCTGCAGCGCGAGTTTCACATGTTCGTAGTCTCTTTTCATGAGGCGAATGAGGTTTCCGAAAAGCAAGTGGAGCTCTTCAGTGTACACTGTTGACACTGCGAGCGCCTCGCTCCAGACTTCGAGGCCGCTCTCCATGAGGAACACCTCGTCTGGGTTGCTCACATCGGTGGCAAAGCGAACCACCTGGAGGCACATCTCGACTAGCTTCTGTACTCCCTGGCTCGTTTGTTGCAGCTCAGCAGCCGACGTACCGTTGGTTGTAGAACTTTGACTCTCCTTCACGCAGTTGGCCAACTTTGCAAGCAGCTGCAGGATCTTGCCGCGCACCAGGTTGCTGGCATCGCTGTCCGACATCCACATGGACGGCAGCGGGGCGCTGATCTGCTCGCTGAAGACCACCGAGTGCGCACCGCACGCCTGGACGATCGCTTCGAGACAGCTCAGGATCTTCATCTTGCTCTCGGACTCCTCCGTCTGAGGGAAGAACGTAAACAGACACTCGAGCGCGCGCGGGAGGAATGGGATGAATGCTTCAGCTTCAAAGCCCCAGTCGTTCACCATCGACTCGAGCGACTGCACCACACGGAGCTTCAGAGCTGCGTCTGCATCCTGCTGGAAGAACGCTGCAGGGTTCAACAGCGTCTCGTAGAGCAAAGGACGAATCGTGGTCGACAGCTGGGCGAGCCAGCAGCTTACAAGCCACACGATTCGATAGCGGAGCACAGGGAGTCCGCGGATTGAGCCCATGAACGCGACAGGACTGACCAAGATCGGCGCGAGATTCGATGTGAACCAAGGCTCAAACTCGAACACGCTGTGTAAATCGTAGCAGCCGAGCCCGATGGCGAGCAGCACCGCGTCGATGTCCAGGACGCGTGGGTCGTCATCACCTGACGCACTTGAACCCATGGCGGCAATTTCTGCTAAATACGACGACGCAGCCGCCGTCATTTGCGTCAGCCCTGGGATCGTCTGCTCGGGATAATTCTGCAGCAACGTAAGGAACAGGTTCTCTGCGCACGCGCGCACCGACTCCTGCGCTGTTAGATTCTCGCTCAGCGCCGAAAAGGCTTCCGGGTCGCTCTGCCACTCTTCCAGGTCCTTGACTGAGAGCCGCATGTACTGCATCACGGTCAGTTGCTGCAGCACCTCGAAGCGGTTCTCGCCGTCCGCCCCCGACGAGAAGAAGCTGTTGATCGCATTGAGCGCCTCCAGCACCATCGCGTCTGTGAGACTGACGTCGCCCATAGCTGTGATCACCTTCGAGACGACGCTCGAGCCTCCTTCCGCAGCAGAAGCTGAGAGCGACTCGTTCTTGTACAGGCGGCAGCTGAGAACGTTCGCGAAGAAGTGCAGCGCTTCGATCTGGAGCCGTCTTGGCGCTTCGGCTGCTGCTGTGAGTGGGTTGCCTGGCACGAGCGACCCGAGGACGTTCCAGAACAGGTTGAGGAACGGCGGAAGGTAGTCGCGGAATTCAATCGGATACGACTTTTGAATGCTCACAACGATGCTTGCGATGCGGTGCGTGCATTTGTCCACCACAGTGATCATGTTGCTCGCTTCACTGCTGCTTTCGAGATCTGCACCGGCGCCAATCGCCTCGATGATGGAGTGGCGGAACCGCACGAGGTTCTCCAGTCGCTCGTAGAACTGGATGAGCGCGGAGCGCGCCAGTTCACCGTTCTGGATCCCCACGAGGTCGCGGAATGCGTTCAGGAACATCGTCGAGAGTAGCTTTGTCAGCGTCAACAGCAGCGCCAAGCGGTCTGCTGCAGTCTGGAGCGCGGCTGGCGAAGGCGAGGCCGCAGTCGTTGACAGCTGGCAGTGAGCCCACAGGTGTTCGTTGACCCGCGTTGCAGTCGCGTTCCAGTGCTGCTGCAGCAGCGGCAGGATTTCCACGCTCAGCATTGCGAACTGCTTGCGGTGCATCATTAGCCGCCGCGTCGCGAGCTCCTTCACGATGCGGTACGTCAGGTCGATGCTTCGCTGCTCCAGGAGGCGCTGCTGGTCCTGGTCCGGCGTGTGCTGTTGCTGCTCTACGCTGCTCTGCAGAGCTTGTAGAATCGGAGTGAAAAGCTGGTCAAACTTCCACTGGTTCGGGAATTCGGGGCGCGCGATCTGCGCGAGAATGAGCGCCAAGTGCAGCGCGATCGTGGCGTTCGGCTCGTGCAGCGCCGCGAAGAGCAGCACCTGCTTCATCTGCGCGCACTCCGAGCCGCTCATCTGCTCGCCGCTCTGCTTCCACTGCTGTTTCAGGAACTGCTTGAGCCAGAGCACTGCCATGAGGCGCAGGTTTGGATCCAGATGGGTCACCTGCGCGTGCTGGTTGCTGTCCGGAAGCAGCACGATCTGCTGCAGCAGCGGCGCCAGCAGCGCCGTCGACGCCGGCGCCTTGAGCATCTGCTGTAGCTCTCGCTCGGACGCGGCGCGCAGCGGGTTGGTTGGTGCCATGCTCTGCGCCAGGAGCCGCAGCACGCGCTGCTCCGTCTCCATGTTTCTTGGGGTTTGTTCGTTCACTTTTGCTGGTGGCGCCACCACGAAGTTGCAAACGATTCAACTTGCGTTCAGTATGAGAAGAAAGCGCTCACAATGCGGTCCATTTTGTGTAGAAAGTTGTATAGTGGATTTGTGTTATTGAGCCGTCAGCCTTCATGGATAGGGATTTATTTAAGGGATGAATGACTTGAATACACTAACTTATGGATTGATACACATTGTTTTGCTTGTGCCTCGAAACGCTTTAAACACGACAAAACCCGTGAAATCGTTTCTTAAGCGCGTAATTACGCTTTCAAATCCACACACGCTTGTACCATGAATAGATGGCTTGTACAATTCATTTGCGAATCGTAGCGGTCAATTCAGATCCTCACCCAGCAATGAATTGCCGGTTCCCTTTTTTGCCTCTCTCATTCCCTTATCAATCTCGAAGGCGGGTGGCCATGGAGCACCACCCACTTGCGCAGCCATACAAACTCCAAGTGCAATCCGAGCGGGCCGTGGCGTCGAGACCCCCCCTGCGGTTCGCCAAACGCCAAGACTCCGGCAAACACCAACAAGAAAAGACCAAACCAACCCACTCACCACCATGGCTGACGAAGACCGTAAGCCAACGTACGTGCCCAAGCCTCCTGTGTGTGTGTGCGTGTGTGTGTTTTATATGAGTCTCTGCGTACCTACCGTCTCTATCTGTGTGCATGCATAACCTCTTCTGATACTCAGACGGCTGTGCTTATGTGGATTGGATGGATGGATGGATCAGTAGATTTCTCCTGTGTCAACGGTATCTTGTGAATAAATGGATGCCTTGAACTAACTGGCCTACCTTTCCTCCTTGATGCTCTTGCAGTGAACACGCTGAAGAAGCCCAGGAAGGCGCCATTCCTATCAACGAGGGCGACATTGAAACCAACTGGGATGAAGTCATCGAGTCGTTCGACGGCATGGACCTCCGCGAAGACCTGCTCCGTGGTATCTACGCCTACGGTTTCGAGAAGCCTTCGGCCATCCAGCAGCGCGCCGTGAAGCCAATCCTCCTCGGCCACGACTGCATCGCCCAGGCCCAGTCTGGTACCGGTAAGACCGCCACGTTCACCGTGTCGATCTTGCAGAAGATCGACGTCGCCCTGAAGGAGACCCAGGCGTTGATCCTCGCGCCAACCCGCGAGCTCGCGCAGCAGATCGTCAAGGTCATCATCGCGATCGGCGACTACATGAGCGTGCAGGTGCACGCCTGTGTCGGTGGTACCGCGGTGCGCGACGACATCCGCACGCTCCAGCAGGGTGTGCACATCGTCGTCGGCACGCCAGGCCGTGTCGGTGACATGATCAACCGTCGCGCGCTCCGCACCGAGGAAGTGAAGCTCTTCGTGCTCGATGAGGCCGATGAGATGCTCTCGCGTGGTTTCAAGGACCAGATCTACGAAGTGTTCCGTTTCCTCCCAGAGAAGGTGCAGGTGGCTCTGTTCTCGGCGACCATGCCGCTGGACGTGATGGAGGTGACCCACAGCTTCATGCGCGACCCAATCCGCATCCTCGTGAAGCGCGACGAATTGACGCTTGAAGGTATCAAGCAGTTCTTCATCGCCATCGACCGTGAGGAGTGGAAGTTCGACACCTTGTGCGACCTGTACGAGACATTGACGATCACACAGGCTATCATTTACTGCAACACGCGCCGAAAAGTGGACTGGTTGACTGAGAAGATGCAGTCGAAGGACTTCACGGTGTCGGCTATGCACGGTGACATGGAGCAGCGCGAGCGTGACATCATCATGCGCGAGTTCCGTTCGGGCTCGTCGCGTGTGCTGATCACCACGGACCTGTTGGCGCGTGGTATCGACGTGCAGCAGGTGTCGCTCGTGATCAACTATGACCTGCCGACGAACCGTGAAAACTACATTCACCGTATCGGTCGCTCGGGTCGTTTCGGTCGCAAGGGTGTTGCCATCAACTTCTTGACCCACAACGATGTGCGATACTTGCGCGACATTGAGCAGTTCTACAACACGCAAATCGATGAGATGCCAATGAACGTTGCGGATCTTATTTAAGAGCCTTGGAGAAGAAGAAGAACAATCAGTCAGAGTCAGCAGTCGTCCCGCGCGGCTTTCGACTCGTCCAGCCAGCCAGCAGCTCAATGAGGTCCCGAACCGAACGACGTGAAGAGAAAGAGAGAGAAAGCGGTCAAGTGAAGGACGGAAGTGAGGTGAGGTGAGCGAGATCGAGAGACGTACGAGACGGCGAATACAGGAGAGAGAAACGGAGAGAGACGCGCGGCAGCAGCAGATAGTGACAGCCAGCAAAGCGGCGTTCGCGCCTGCTTCGTGCTGCTTGGTTTGCGGCAGCCGCGCGGACGCTTTCGTTGCTTGGTTTGCGAGAATAAATTCATTTTTTTGGTCGGTGTTGTGCGTTTGTTGTGCATTTGTTGGCTTTCGTCTTTTCATGCGGTCGTACGTGTCTCAAGAAGGCTGCTTGCTGAGTTCCCATGAACCATGATCAAAAGCCGGCCGTAGATGACTATGTGAGGCTGAATGCACGAGCAACTGAGATGGCTTCGCGACCAGCGATTTGGTTTGGCAGCCGACATGGCTTCTCTGGGATGCGCCTCTTGACAGAGTTGTTCCCTCCTCCTCGCTCCCGGCGGTCGGTCCGGTGACAACCCAGGCCAACGCTCGCCAGTCAACACCAAGCCATTCTTGCAGTAGGATATAGAATGTAGAATTTGATGCACGTTTAAAGCACATGGACAAGCAGCGTATCCAGCATTAACCATGGGCGTCCGTCGCCATTTTCGTTCATACGCCAGTCACCATTTTCGTTCTCTCCTCTGCCTCATATTCACATATTCATGCCATGCGTCTTGGTTCTGTCGAGAGCCTGCCTGCCACGAGGGGTGACGCACACCATCAGTTAGCTACCCACCTTGTTTCACCGCACCTTCTCACCTTCTTTTGTGAATTTCGAGCTTTCCATAAAGCGCCATGTTGGCTTCAGATTGCTATTCTAATTCGCGCGCCTTTTGTCCCACTATGCACCGTCCGTCCAGTCCCGTGCGGAAGAACGTGCCGTACAGTAGCCAAGTGGCTTTCTTTCTCGCTCTCGCTCGCTCGCTCGCTTGCTCCCCACTCACACGCACTCACTCACGCGCCCACGCTCACGCCAGAGACGACGAAGCCATGAGCGACACGGTGACCGCGGCGCCCGCCCCCAGCGTCAACTACTACGAGGTGCTCGGCGTGGAGAAGAGCGCGAGCGAGCTGGAGATCAAGACCGCGTACCGCAAGCTCGCGCTCAAGTTCCACCCGGACCGCAACGCCGGCAGCGACGAGGCTGCCAACAAATTCAAGGACGTGTCCACGGCCTACGCTGTGCTGAGCGACCCGAACAAGCGCCGCCAGTATGACGTCGCGGGCGACAGCGGCAAGGACGCCGAGTTCGAGTCCGTGGACGTTGAGTCCATGGGCGGCTTCGGACGCGTCGTCGGCGCGCTCTTCACCAAGATCGGCATGCCGATCCCCACGCAGATCTCGCAGACCGTGCTCTCGGCGGCGCGCGACCTGTGCGACGAGCGCAACAACGCGACCACAAAGGTGCTGGTGACACAGCTCTACTTTGGCAAGGAGAAGCACGCCAAGGTGGACAAGCAGGACGCACACTTTTACCGCATCAACGTCGAGAAGGACCGCGAGTCGCTTGTATTTATGTGCCGCTCGATCACAAAGAGCAAATTCAAGCTGGTGCTGTTTGACTCGTCCGGCGCCGTGCGCATGGTACAGGAGAGCGTCAAGAAGGCAAAGTGTACAGCGGCAGATATGTACATCTCGAGCGACGTGGAGCTCATGGACCTGAACGACGTGTGGCCGCCGCACATGGCGTCGAACGACTCGGATCTCCCCGAGCTCTTCAGCAAGCTGTCGACGTTCGAGGTGAAGCGCACGATCCCGCTCGAGAAGGGCGAGCACCTCTTCTGCGTCTACGGCGACAACTGGCTCTCAGCCGTCAAGTACTCGATCAAGTGCATGAAGATTGACGTCAAGTCGAACGCGCTCAAGGCGATCCAGGAGAACGAGCACGAGCTCGTGACCATCAAACACGACCTCGGCGCGCTGCAGAAGGAGTACGCCGCGGCGAAGAAGGTGTTCGAAGAAGTGCTGGGCCGCGTCGAAGCCACGCAGCAGCGCACGGACGAGCTGCTGCAAGCGCGTGAGATCGCGTACGAGAACTTCCTCCAGGGATGCGACACTGGCGCGAACAACATCGGCAGCGGCGTCGTGTACGGCGCCATGTCGCCAGAGCACAAGCCATCGTCGGTGAACGACGCGCCGAGCCCAGCAGGCGGCTTCCGGACGATGTTCGGCTTCGGCAAGGGACTGTTTGGTAACTCTCGAGACGAGCGGACGAGCTCCTTCGACGCCACGTCGTCCTCCAACGCGTCGTCTGCCAGCGGCGCTCGGAAGTAAGTGGGCGCCTTCGTCGCGATCTGCTTACTCGCTTTATTAGAGAACGAAGCGAGAGAAGAAGAGGTCGAACGACGGTGTCCGTGTGCGTCTGTGTGTGTGAGTGCTGCTCTGTCTTTCTTTTATATACGCGCTACTGCATGACATGCAAATGAGGAAAAAAAATATGCAAGGAACCAACGCCACCAAAATGGATAATTTCAATGCGATTCACCGTTTCTTGTCGCTGTTTCGTCTTGTCTCCTTTTAATACGGGTGCTCGCATCAATACTTGCTCAGCAGGCGCTCGCGCTTCGGGTCGGGGTCTGGGAGCGCCTTCGCCATCGAGTACGCGTGCGCCACCCACGGGAAGAACGCAAACACGAAGAGCAGCTGGCCCACGAAAAACGTCGAGCCAAAGAGCGGAACATTCACTGCCAGCGTGTTGTAAAAGTGCGCGAGCTGCGTCATGCGGCAGTGCTGGGCTTCGCTCTTCGCCGCTTCTGCCAAAGTGCAGGGCTTCACCAGTTCGCTCGCCTTGTCCACGTACGCCTGGTGTCCGAACGTGGCGTATTGAGGCGCCAGCGTCAGAATGCTGAAGAGGCCCACCATCGCCATGTAGATCATCACCAGCGACACGATCGTCATGGTAGACGATGACGTCAGGCGCGGCTGCAGGCGGTCCATGCGGAAGCAGAGGAACCGCAGTCCGTGGCGCGTGAGCACCACAAAGCTCACGAGGAAGAAGTAGAGGAAGAGCACGCCAAAGAGAACATAGTCCAGCGGAAAGAAGCGCGATGCGATGACCAGTAATCCATCGATCGGGTTCGGGAACTTTGGCTGGTTCAGCAGGAAGCCCTTTTCGTAATTCGAGTGCAGCATCTTGTCCATACTCGTGATCAGTAGCGACACGAGAATCAGCAGCGAAATCATCAGCAACAGCACGCCAATGGGGATCTTCCAACAGGATAGGCGCCTGCCAATCGTAAACTGCTTCAGATTGGCATCCAGAACGCCGCGGCGGTCCTCCAGGATCTGTTCACGCAGCTTGAGCTGCTGGAGTCGGTCCTGGTCGGCGACACTGAGCTGCTGCGAAGTCGCGTAGCGGCGCAAGATCGTTTCCTTCGTCTGAGAAGTTGCTTGCGTCTCCATCGCGTTCTCGTTCAGCAGATCCTGGAAGGTGTTTCGGTTCTCGTCGTTGCCGTGGTCCTCCATAAGCAATCCGACAAGAGGTACGCTCGCGAGACCGCGACTGGCGACAAAGATCCACAGATACAGCCCGAAGAGCACGAGGATACCGATCAGCAGACGGAGCAGCATCTCCAGGTCGGAAGAGATCTTGAGCAACGGCTTGAGCCACTCGATGTCAGTGCTCGCTGGCTTCCCGCAGAGCAAGACCACCATCGTCATGATCATGATAAGACTGAACCCAAGGAAGAAGCACGCCGTACGCTTGAGCGCTGCCAGGAACCTCTGCTTCGCTGAGAACCGCAGCGTCAAGTGTGCGATCTCGGTCTGCTTCGCATAGTTGTACACCAGCGGCGCCCCCACAAACGAGTATGACGCCAACACGGCAAAGTACACCTGGTAGAGGATCTTCAGCACTTGCGCATTCGCGTGTACCTGCGGAAGCGCGTTCTCCAGCAGATACACATCCATAGGCGCTGTGAAGAGGCAGAGTAGCGACAGGTAGAGCGCGAAGATACAGATCACGTTGACAAACTTGGAGGAGATCTGCAGCGGCGCGGCGCTGATCGTCGAAGTGGATGCGAACGCCGGGAGACTCGATGTCGCCGCATTCTTGGGCTGGAAGTAGAGCACGAGGAAGGCGCTGAGCGCGAGCAGCAGCAGCGCCACGCTGGCGTAGAGCAGCCAGATGAGCAGGGTGTGGTGGCTGACGCTCTGCAGTGCACCGGTGAGCGCCGCCGCGGGGGTCTTGAGCGCCGTCATGTGGTCTGCCGTCGCCGTCTCTGTGCGCAGCAGCATCTCGGAGGAGGTTGGTTGTTTTGCAGAGTGCTGTGTGGAGAAGAACAGCAAAAAGAACATGCTGAGCTGGAAAATTGAGGTGGCCCACACGAGAGAATCCACTTCAAGGAGGCCAAAACTTAGTGTGACCCACGCCATTTTAGATTTATGAAAAAGGAAAGCCGTCCGCACTCAGAAACCCAAAAAGTGTCCAAAATGCTGCTGACGTACGAGTCGTTCTACGAGGAAGGCGAGCGGCTCGTGGCACTCTCGAGGCTCGCTGCGCGTACACAAAACAAAGCCCCCATTGCCAGTGCCAGTGAGCCTGTTGCAGAGTGGGAATGGAGACACGGGAGCAGAACTGTACGTGCGTGTACTTAATGGCAATGCATGCCTGTACACGTGGCTGACATGCTGACATAACCGCTGTTGACTGGCTGCATTTGCGCAGCACCTGGTGGGTAATGCGTATCTCGTATCGGCAGCGAATGCACGCGTCTGGGTTGTGGGTGCGAGCGCGATTGGTGATGCGCATGCTGATCAAAATGACGACACGCTAGCAAATGGCGATGAAGACGGCCTCAGCGGCGACATCAATGACCTTCTCGCCCAACACGAGGTGCGTTCGCTCACGCTTTGCTATCGTTGATGATAGAAATCCTCATTCCGCGGCTCTCGCTTGCTGTTCAGGATGATGAAGCTGTGGTCATCGGTGCAAAACCGGAGGCAAGCGATCAGCAAACGGAGACGGTGCTGTGCGAGTTCCACATCGTGTACCACGTGATCTACCAGACCCCGGTGCTCTACTTCCGCGTTGCGAAGATAGATGGATCTCCATTTCGAGTGGATACGCATATCAGTGGGGTGCAGCTTCCTGGGAGCAGCACCGAATCCACATTCGTGTCGATGGAAGAGCACCCGGTGTTGGGCACGCCATTCTGGTTCCTGCACCCGTGCGAGACGCCCTCCGCCATGCAACTGTTGCTGCAACAGCAGCAGAGCAACATACAGCCAGATACTCACCGGCCTCCGCCGTACCTCTTGGCGTGGCTGAGCTTGGTGGCGCCGCTAACGCGCGTCAACCCGCAGATCTACTATGCGGACTCAGAAATAATCCTTCGTAAAGTATAGTCGGTTTAGATGAGAAAACCCTCTTCTATTTGCATGACCAGAGTCTTCTATTCCGAGCGTGCGCGCCTTTTTGAACGTTTGAAAGGAAAAGGACACACAAGCAAATCGACAATGGCGACGGACGAAGCGCAGCGCGTGCGCAAGAGGTGCGTGCCATGCACCTGTCCTCCTGCCTACTGCATACATATGCGCTTCTACATGTGTATGAACGCCACTGTGTGTGTATGTGTATGCGTGCCTTGATCGTTTGGTGTTTGTGTGCATGCATCAGAGCGCGACTGTCATTGGCACCGAGCAGCAGCAGAACGAAAGGTGGGTCCCTGCAATCGACTCCAGACTCTTCTTCGTCGTCCCCGCTCGCCTCACCATTGGTCACCAAAGTAGCAGCAGCACCAGTGGCAACTCCTCGGCGGACGCACGGCTTTGCGTTCGGCTCGCGCATCCCTAGCGTCGGCAAAGAGAATGCTCATGTGAATCAGGCCCATGCGCAGCCTTCGAAAGCAAGTGCGACCCCGTTCAGTACAGCAGCAAGAGATAATCACACAAGCCGCGCAATGACGAGTGCAGCGGTGGCAAAGTGCAGGAACAAGCGACGCACGTCGCTCAACCCGGCAGGTGACGAGACTGAGTATTCTGCATGCGATCACCCTTCGACACCCGCGTTGTCTAATACCGAACCTCCAGCACTGACTTCCAAGACAGCGATGATGGTGACCAAGACCTCTGGGCTCCCCAGACCGACAAAAATCTTCAGTGTTACTCACAGCAAAACTCAAAATACTGCACCGCTTCCTCGAGCACTGAGTGAACGCACAACAAAGCAACAAAAGACCGAGCCAGTACACCTTCACAAGTCCAGATCAGCGTCCGTTCTCATGGCGATTCCGGAGTTTCCTCCCACAGACCACCCAGATTTCTGGAAAGCGCGTCTGCAGTTTGCTACATCAGTTGTCCAAGAGCTCCACGCCATTGAGTGAGTGCTCTTTTTCTGCCAGCCTATCGTGTTGAAGTAGATGAGAAGTACTAACAATGACGACTTGCTGTGTGTAGAACTCGCCTGTCGATGATTTCAAGATAGCGTCTCCAGCAAAGATCAACAACTGTACCGTACTCATTTAGACGCTGTTGCAACGAGCGAGCGATGAAGGAACGAAGCGACGAAGAGGTTGAAATCGCAAGCTGCAAATTGTTGTCTTGTTGTTGTTCAAGGATCTATTTGATCAAGTTCGGCTTGCTGCGCGCTACGCCACTCTTGATTCACGAAGCAGCGCTATTGGTGTGCGTGACATCGACTCGCTGTGATAACAACAGAAAGCGTGGCCGACTTGCTCACTGGAAGCGAAACACAAAGACTGTGTTGTGTTTGCGGTTTGGCACTAAGACCTCCGTCTTGCAGTCTCCATCCACGTCCCCAGCACAAATCTGTTGCTGTCTCCAGGCACCGAAGGTAACGGGGACCTCGGCCATCGATCTCCGCTCTCTTGCTTCCAATGCATAGCCAGTTCTACATTTGCTCACATCGGCGCACCTGCCTAGAGTTTGCAACTCAAGCGAACGGGGAACATGCAGGAGCCTCCCCTCCCCTCTGGGGATCGCGGAGGCGAGAGTCATGAGAAGCACACCCGATGGTCTGGATCATTCTTGCTGGTGGAGACGACAAGTTGCCGTTCGTTGAAGGTTTTGCTGTTGAGTCGAAGGTGAATTACGAAATGAGGAGTGCAAGCCTCAATGGCGAGTGTTGCTGAGAACAGAAGAGTTGAAATAAGAAGTTTGGAGCGCTCGCTCCCAAGAAAAGCCACAACGCAGGATCAATTTCCACTTTCCGTGTCAGAGTTTGCTTGTTTGCATAGTTGCAGCAGTGCATATTCGTTAAAGCAGCAAGGATCTGAGAGGCGGTATTAGGAGACGCAGATGCATGTGGTCTTAGCCAACCAAGAACAGTGAGCAGCCTTGGCCAAGCTCGCACACATATTCCAAGCCCAATGCGGATGGACTTGGTCTTGCAGCCATTTTGTCGCCATCAGACCACTAAATCAGAGTCAAAGCAACCACTCACATATCGAGATAAACAGGATTTTTAACAGGATAAATAAAGTGTGCGCCAAAAGTTTAGAAAATTTACGTTTTTCATCTTTTCTCAAAAACTACTGCGCCAAACAACACGAAATGCGGCTCAAATGAATGAGCAAGAAAGGAGAAGAAGAATGACACCACGGCAGGGCTACACCTCACAGTATTGAAGACATTACAAGATGGTACTCCTTATCAGAGGGAAAAGGGGAGTTTCGCTGTCGGCGAAACTTTGGTTTTAAATGCGTAATTCTACGAAATTATATGTGCATACTGCGAAACTATAACGGCCGCGTACACAGCATTCATTCACGTGGCGTTGAGTGCTCGAATCACTTTCGAAAAAGATGGGAAGAGAGAAGGAGCTATCGGCAAC
>JAADVN010000014.1:0-65365 GCA_023335535.1 Globisporangium spinosum
ATCTGGTAGATGCACAACTCAATCGAGCGCTTCGCTCCGTCGATGTACTTGATGATCTCCTCAACGCGAACTCGAGGAAAAAAGAGCGTCTCCACGACGTGGTTGAGCCTGGAGACGAGCGAGCTGTGGTGCCACCCCGCACTAGGAAACTCTAGGCAGAGAACACTTTCATTCTCTCATGAACACAATACTCAATGATCAATGGTTAAATTTGTAGCGAACCTTGCGTCCTTTTATGTGACCAATACTGAAAGCTATATGTTATCTTCTACAACATGCAGATCCTTATTTTCTCGAATTCGGCCGATGTTGGAGGGGTTAACATCAACTTGCCTGCTCGGGAATTTCTCGCAATCAGAGTGGCAAACTGTTTTGATTGGACCAAAAGGTGCTTACTGAGATTAGGGATCCCTAATCAGACATTTCAAACGCGGAAAAAGCGCGCCAACTCAATCACTTCCGCTCGCTCAACGGCCCAGACGCAAGAGTGGCATGGACGCGTTGACGGCAGCGGCCTCCTCGACCACCGCCATGGACGGCAGTCGCGATGAGCTGTGGACTACCAGCAGCAACACCGCCATGACAACGACCTCGACGACGCTGAGCCCCGCACTGTCGGCCGGTGAGGCCGAGAACATCGCCGTGTGCATCCGCGTGCGGCCGCTGAACGAGCGTGAGGTGCGCGCGCGCGACTGCAACGTGCTACGCACGATCAGCGCGATGAACATGATCTCCATCACGGACGTGGACGGCGCACCGCTGAGCGGCAAGCACAACGTGTTCCAGTACGACCACATCTACGACGAGACGAGCTCCACCAAGCACATGTACAGCCAGGTAGCGAAGCGCATCGTGCGCTCGACGCTCGAAGGCATCAACGGCACGATCTTTGCGTACGGACAGACATCGTCCGGCAAGACGTACACGATGCAGGGCAACGGCGAGATGCCGTTCGAGCCCGAGGATTTGTCGCCGAACTCGGGCATCCTGCAGCTCGCGGTTGAAGACATCTTCAACTACATTGAGAGCTGCGATGACCGCGACTTCCTACTGCGCGTATCGTTTGTCGAGATCTACAATGAAGTCGTGAAGGACCTGCTCACGTCGAGCGATAAAGGCAGCAACCTGAAGCTCCGCGAAGACCCGCGCAAGGGTGTCTACGTCGAGTGCAAAGAGGAGATCATCACCAACTACGAAGACATCCTCAACTTGCTCGCGCAGGGCAACATGCGCCGCACCGTTGGACAGACCGCCATGAACGAGCGCAGCTCGCGGTCGCACAGCATCTTCCGCATCGTGATCGAGAGCAAGCAAAAGTCCAGCTCGCGTCGACAGTCGGAGGACGACGTGACCGGCGCTGTGCTCGTCGCGTGCCTCAGCCTCGTGGACTTGGCGGGATCCGAGAGCGTTCGCCACACTGCCGCAGAAGGGATACGCCAGCGTGAGGCCGGCAACATCAACAAGTCGTTGCTCACACTCTCGCGCGTGATTAACTCGCTCGCGAGCGCGTCGTCTGGAGGTCAGAACGCGCCGTTCCGAGACAGCAAACTGACGCGCTTGCTGCAGAACTCCTTGGACGGCAACACGCGCACGCTGATCATTTGCTGCGTCACGCCTTCGGACAGGTACCTGGACGAGACCAAGAGCACACTGCAGTTCGCAGCGCGTGCAAAGGACATCCAGACGTCTGCGTCGGTGAACGAAGTGCTGGACGACCAAGCGCAGCTGAAGCGACTCAAACGCGAGGTGTACGAGCTCAAGAAGCTCGTCAACAACGAAGCGCTCAATGCGCTGAAGGCTGAGAACGAAGCGCTGATGCACGAGAAGAATCGCCACAAGGAGGAGTATGCGCGCCTCATGGGACTGATTCTGACCAGCACGACGCGCACAAGGCCGTCCAGCGACAGCAAAGTCAAGCAGCGCGTGAAACGAACGCGAGAGACATGGTGTCCAGGGGATTTCCCCACGCTGCCACTGCGGGATCTCGAGAACACACGCAGTGCCGCCGGCGCTCTTTCTCCAAACCCTCAGCCACGCAAGCGACGATCAGACAGCGATGCAAAGGAAAACATTGTGCCGCAGAACCTGCTTAATGCGTTGGAAGAAGAAATGGACGACGACACTGGCGATGATATCGATGGCGGAGGTCGGCGAAGTAGCTCTAATAGCAAAGCACACGTGCTCAGTTCCAGGCTCCTGGCTGTGTTCGAGCTGGCGCTGCAGAATTATCGCGGAGACAACGATGAGAACTACCATGAGCTCAACGACGCGATTGAGCATGTCCACGAGCTGGTGACGAGAGAGGAAGACCAAGAGCGGCTCTCGGAACTGCTTCAAGATCTGAAATCGCTCGTGGACATGAGTGCGAACTCGGAACATCTCCGTGGCGAGAACGAACTGCTGAACATGGAAGTTGAAGAGCTGCATCGGAAACTGAATCTCCTTGAGAACCCGTCGATGAGCAGTCAAGACGATGATCAGGGCATCCGTGACTCTCTTGAAGCCTTGAAGGTTGAGCTCACAGAGACGCAGGCCTCTCTCGAAAAAGAACGTGAGTTGGTGGCTGAGCTCGCGAGAGAGAAGCAGATCGCCGAGCAGATGGCTGCGGAAGAGTCAAAGGTGCTCGTGGAGCAAGTCGAAGCATTGCGAATGGAAGCCAACGAGAAGCAAGCGATGTTTGGTGCAGAGAAGCAAAGTCTTGAGACCGCTTTGTCGAGTAAGGCGGACGAGTTAACGCAGCTGCAGAGCGAACTCTCTTGCCAACTGGAAATTGCATTCGCTGGGATTGAGGAGCATAAGCTGCTCCGTACAGAGGAGGTCAAACGACTTGAGAAAGAACTGTTTTCGAAAAACGCTGAGCTCGAAGAACAAGCTGCAGCATTCAAGAAGCTCGAAGCGGGAATCCAGAAGCAACAGCAGAGCGACGACAGTTTACAGAAGTCTAAGGACCAAAAAAGCGAGAACCTTCGCGATGAGCGAGACACGCTCGAGAGCATGCTCCGTGAAATGGAAGAAGCGCGCAACACGCTCCAGGTGAAGGTCAGCCAGCTTGAGGAGGAGCTGAAGTCCTCACAGCAGCACAATGAACAAGGACAAGAAGAGACAAACAACAGCATGGAAGAGGTGGATGAGACCGACACTATCGAGCTGAACGAATCTCTCGAAGCGCAAAACCAACAGCTTATCTCTGAACACACTAGCCTTACAAAAGCCATGATGGCGTTGGAAGAGCAGTTGCAGCAAACTGCCAAATACCACTCAGACTTGGACGCTCAGGTGAAATTCCTGATCGAGGAGAAGACTGCGTTGACCGAGAAAGTCTCTGTTCTTGAGAATGAACTCGCTCAGCCGGCTGGAAAGAAGGCAAGCCGCCGATCTGACACGAACGAGCAGGACGTGACGATGGAGTTTGACAACAACGATGGCGAAGAAGGACTCTCCAACGAACTTCAGAAACTCTTACAAGAGATGTCAAAGCTACAGTTTGAGCTCGAGCAAGCCACGATCGAGAAGCAAGCGCTTGCGGAACAGCTCAAGTCTCTGTTGAGTGTAGAGGAACAATATAATGAACACAAGCGGACTTCGGGAGAGGAGCTCGAACGATTGCGCACAGAGCTCGAACGATTGCGCACAGAGCTCGAGTACGCAGCCAACGAGAAGCAAGCGAGCGACATCAACATCCAGGACCTCAACGAGGAGCGAGCGCAGCTTGCAGAGGCGATCCGAGCAATCAAGTTTGAGACGGACCACCTGCTCGGAGAGAACAACCGAAAGGCAGACCGACTCGAGCTTGAAGTGATCGATCTGCGCGTAGTGAAGGAGAAGCGTGAAAGCGAGATCGCATCGCTCAAGTCGAAGCTGGGAGTGGCAAACGAAGAGATGTCTCGCTTGAAGAAGAAACTTGTGGAGTTTGACGAAGACAAGCAGTCGCTGCTGGCCACAGTGTCTTCCATGGAGGCTCTCGAATCAAAGCTGCAGAATTTACTGAGCGAACGAGAGAGTCATTCGGCGCAAGTGTCGGGACTCGAGAGTAAACTAGAAACGCTGAGTCTTGAGAACGCCCAGTTGACCGAAAAGATCCAGGAGTTCAGCAATGCAAAGCTGGTCTGGCTGCAGAAGAGTGCGTCGAGCGAGGATCTGCAGGATGAGATCGGCGCGATGCAGGAAGAGCAATCTCGCCTCTCTTTGCTTGTCGAAGAGTTTGAGACTCGACTGGCGAGCAAAACCGATGAGAATGAGCAAAACCTGATTCAAGTGAGCAAGCTGGCAGCTGAGATCGCTGAGTACGAGTCCACAGTCGCTGATCAGAGCACAGCGATTGAGCAATTCCGCGCCGAGCTTTCTTTAAACGATGAGGAGCAAGCCGCCTTGCAAAGCAGGATCGACGAGCTCTCGCTTCTCGAGGAGCAAGTGGCTGAGCTGGAGCATGAGAACGCACAACTGAAGGACCAGCAAGTCCAAGTCAACGGCGCACATGGGTCAAAGATGTATGAGCTGGAGGAAGCCAAAATTCAAGCCGAGGTGCAGCTCAGTGAGTTGGAAAGTGAAAATGCCAAGTTATTGGAACAGTTGAGCAGCATGCAGCAAGGTGGTGGAGAGTCCAGCAGTGGAGATCAGACTCAGCTTTTTGAAAAGTTCACGGCTCTAGAGAACGAGAAGCAAAAACTCACTACTGAGCTCGAACAAGTCTCCAATCAGCGAAGCGAGCTCCTTGACGAGCTTAGTGCTCTAGAAGCCCAGCTGATGGAGGAATCGCAAGAGAAGATGCGCCTCACCACTGCGTTCGACGAGCTCGAGAAGAAACTTCGCGACATTCGGCGTAGCAGCGGTGACAATTCTGAGAACGTGTCTGATCTTCAAAGCGAACTTCAGCGTGCTCAACAAGCAGAGAGCACGCTGGTGAATGAACTGGAGAAGCTGACTGCGATTGTGGAGAAACTGGAAGTTGAGAACAAGTCCTTGAAGGCTCGATCGTCTCGTAGAAGCACTGGAGGCGGTGGCAATGAAGACTTGGACGCGCTTCACCAGCGCCTGGAGATCGAGGGTGAGCTTCGCGCAACGCTGGAGCTTGATGTCAAATCATACGAAGAGACGCTGCATGTGCTTCGCAACGAACTGAAAGACAGCTCGGACACAATCACGGATCTCCTCGAGAAGCTGAAGGCGATGGAGGTGGACATGGAGCACCTGACTCAGGCGAAAGAAAAGGCGGAACGAGAGACGGAGATCGCGCGCGAGTTGATGCAACGAGCAAAGGAAGAGCAGAATGAGCTTCGCTTCCAGAACCAGCAGCGCGTACTGTCATCCGAGCAGAAGGATCGGTCTTTGTGCGACAATGTTGAGAGTCTGGAACAGCAGCTCAAGGAGACAAAGCAGACGATCCAGAGACAGCAGGAGGCGCTCGAAAGTCAAAGCCTTCAGCGAATCGAGGCTTCCAAGAACAACAGCAACAGCGAGATGCTCAAGAAGACTGTCGCTGATTTGCAAGACCAGCTCCTTGAGTCTCAAAAAGCCCTCGCGGTGCAAGAAGACACGTGGAAGTCGAAGCAAAGCGGTGCTGAGAACCAATTTACGCAGTTGACAAGCGATCTGAACAACAAGGCGAAGGAAATCTCACGCTTGAGCCAAGCGCTTGCAGACGCGCAGAACAGCGAACAGGGGTTCTCGTTTGAACTGACCAATGTGAAGCGAGCGTACACGGAGCTTCTGCAGCGGAAAGAAGAGCTGGAGCAGCAGCTGAACGAGGTTGACTCCCAGTGGAGAGCGAGAGAAGAGGAGCTCGGCGCGAAGGTATCCGCAGAGCTCTTGAGCGTGAAGAAAGCGTACAGCGAAGTGGTTCTCCAGAAAGAACACCTCGAGCAGCAGCTAAGTTTGAATGACTCTCAGTGGCGCGCGAAGGAACAGGCACTCAGCCAGCAGGTGGCTGCAGAGATGGACAGTCTTCGTGAGCAGTACCAGGAAGCGCAGGAAGAGCTCGATTCGTATCAGAAATACGCTGACGACGAAATCCACAAGCTGCGTGCGTCTGTCGAGTCGAATGACCTGGAAATGGCTGAGCTGTCGCGTGCCTCCCAGGCGAAAGAGGAAGAGCTGAGTGCTCGGCTCAAGGAGCAAGAGAACTGGGTCTCGCACCTCAAGGCCAAGCACGAAGAGCTGGAAGCTGAGAATTCCGACCTGTACGCTGAGCGCAAGACATTGGAGGGAAAACTCGAGACGTTGTTGTCTTCACGCGACGACGCGGTGGACCAGCTTGAGAGTGAGCTGCGCGATGTGTCGATCAAGTACGAGCAAGCGGAAGCCAAGTTCTCCGAAGCGTCGGAACACATCAAAGAGATGAAGTCGACGATGGAGAAGCTTGAGGGCGAGGCGTACCAGCACCGCAACGAACTGGAAGACATGTCCGAGTCCCTCAAGTCGTCGCAGATGGAAGCAATGCACTACCACAACCAGCTCATCGAGGTTCAAGTGGGGAAAGAGGAGCTTGCGAAGCTGGTCGAAACACAGAAGAAACGCATCGACAAACTCGAGAAGGTGAAGATGACCACCGAGACTCTCGATCTCTTCCGAAAGCTCAAGAAAGACCGCGAAGAGCTGCAGATCAAGGTGCAGGCGCTGCAACAGGAGCTCATTGATGTGGAGAAGGCGTCGGCTCAAGCGAAGGAGAGCTTGAAACAGCAGACCACCCGGTTGGTTCAGCGGAAAGAGGAAGAACTGGGCATGATGCGCGAGCACATCGCAGAGCTGGAGCAAGCCGTGGGAGCCGAGAAGGAGAAAGCTGCGATGATGAAATCTGAGCTGAAGACCACAATCCGCGACGTGATGGACAAGTCGCAGCAGGAGATCCGCGACATGCAGGACGTGCTGCGAGGGCGAGCCGCTCAGATGGAGCAGTTGGAGCAGCAGGTGAGCGCGCTGGCGCAGGAGAAAACCGAGATCCTGGCGCAGAAAAGCGGGAACGTGACGTATCTCGAGAAGGAGAACCTGGAGCTGCTGGTCGAGAATCGACAGCTCAAGAAGCGTCTTGAGAGCAGCGCCAAGTCGACCGGCGGTTCCTCCTCCAGCCGGGTTGCCTCAGCGTTGGAGGATATGCCCGACTACGACGAATCTGCGGCAGCAGCATCGGCTGTCCTGGCGGACTCGAAATCGTCGCGCGCCTCAGACTTTGAGACTAAAAGCTCGGCGGCTGAGAGCAAGAGTAGCAGCAGCAATCGCAATGGCGAAGGTGACGGCGGGCTCGGAGGGTTTCTGCTCGCATCAAAGGACGCGAATGCAGCAGCAGCAACGAAAGAGGAGGACGAAGAGGAAGCGCGACCCGCATGCGCGCAGCAGTAGACCAAACGATTCCTCTCTCTATGCGTGTGTAAGTTTTATTTTCTTAATCTATGCGAAACGTCTACAGATTGAATCTGTCTTGTCGTCGTGGACACCTTTGGCGGGTTGTGTGTCTACTTGGACGGACACACAAGCCACCATATTAAGCAGACTATTACCAAAGAGACGTTGGCGGTGAAGAACTCACATGCAATCTATGTTATTTAAGAAGTAAAGAGGTGGGTAGGTGGGTGGTTATAGACGCAAGTCTTGATATGAAAGCAGCACACGCAGCGAGCGGTAGTTGACCCACAGCAATCGCCAGATTACACAACAAGCTACTCCAGTGACTGCGAAATGGCTTTGCCTGACGATTACCAGCTCGTGTCTCCGTTCGCGGTCTCCATCTCGCGCTCCTCTTCGTACTCGATCTCCACGTATGGACCAGAACCTATTGTCATACAATAGAGTTAGTACTACAGATGCAAACAGTAACTCCACAACACATGAACCATGACGTACGTTTCTTCTGCTTCTTGGCGGCAGCAGCACCAGAGCCCGGAGCCTTTCGCTTCTTGGACGGAGGCGCGTCCTCCTCGCTCGAGCCATCATCGTCGCCGCTCTGCTCGCTGGCGTCCT
Source organism: Globisporangium spinosum (assembly GCA_023335535.1). Classification (NCBI taxonomy): domain Eukaryota; phylum Oomycota; class Peronosporomycetes; order Pythiales; family Pythiaceae; genus Globisporangium; species Globisporangium spinosum. Next base: position 7,951 of record JAADVN010000014.1, read on the forward strand.
CGTTGTCGCTGTAGTCGTCGCCGACCGCGAAGTCCTCGAAGTCGCTCTCGTCCTCGTCAAAGTCCTCAACGTACTCGACCTGCGCGTCCTCCTCATCCTCCGACTCCTCCTCGAGGTCGTCGTCCTCGTATTCTTCCTGCTCGCTCTCCTCCTCGATCTCCTGGCGCTCACCCTTTTTGTCCAGCACCTTGGAGAACTGGCGCTCGGGGAAATTATAAATATCACCATACGTGCCCTTCTGCAGGCGCTCGAGCAGCTCCTTCTCGATCGAATTGTCGAGCTTCGCAGCGGCCTCGGCCTTCTTCTCACGGCGCTTCTCTCGTCGCTCGATCTTCTTGTTGATCACCACGAGCTTCGGCTTGGTCTTCATGCGCAGCTTGCGCATGCGCATGAGGTACTGGTGGATCTTGGTCAGGCGCTGCTTGTTCTTGTGGATCATCTTCTTCGGCCAGAACTGCAGCTGTTCGTCGATCTGCGCAAGCGACTTGGTGTAGTTCTTCGATAGCTTCACGCGCTCCCATAACCGGTTCGGCGTGTGCGCGCGCTCGATCGTCTTCATGTACAGGTAGCACACGCCCTCGTGCTCGCGCACCGTTGCGTAGCGCGAGTTCGCCAGCGGACACGCATTGCGGTTGCACAGCCCCGACACGTTGTACTCGTTGCGGCAGAACATCGCGCCCGTACCAGGGAGCCTGTCATAGTCAAACACACACACACACACACACACACATAGTTCATTAGTTTTCCTGATCGCCAGACACATATAAAGGCACAGACAACGAGCGGGAATGGACAGGAGGACGTACTTGCTCTTGAACGAGCAGAACTGTCGGGAGATGATGCTCCAGATCACTTCATCGTGCTGCATGGTGACTACTAGCGGAGCTGTTGAGCGATGGCGCTACAGTGGTGCGTGGGCACGTGGCGTAGGTTGCAGGACAGGGCGTCAAGAGAGCTGAGCAGAGCTGTGGATGCGCTGCGCTTTCGTCACGAAGAGCTCTTTACTGTCCTGTCGGTGCGAAAAGCTTTTCGCAAGAAGACTTTGCAACCAATCAGTCCCAAAGGGTTGTGTTACGCTATTATTGGCTGAAAATACTTGCGTTGGAGCCAATCGCTTGGCGAGAGGGTGAATTTCAACCAATCACAATAAGGAGTCGGTGGACCTTCGGAACGCCCAAATGCGAATATGAAAATGCCAAGTGCGCAGCCACGCCGCCACTTTGCCTGCCTGCCTGCCAAGGCCGCCGTGATCCTCAATAGCTACAGCACCACTCATAACCGCGCGGCCAACAAAGAAGCTACAGCAAATTGCTTAAACCCACACAAGATCCGTCGAGAGGCTTCAGGAGAACCCCACCCTATCCGTATACTACGAAGGCAAACAAAACTGACAACCTGGACTGGGTGGGAGGTTGTATACTTGCACATCTTCAAGAAGGATTTCGGATCACTGTCATAAAAAGAAAAACGAGCGAGCGAGCATTGCTTCCCAAAATCTCGCTCAATAACCACACCATTTGGTGGGTTACTCACGAGATAATGCAGCTCTCGCAGCAACTCTGTCGCGGCGGCGATTGCGTACTGTTCGCTGCTGTCTGTCCAGTGGGAGCACCCCCCGAACGAGCGTTCGCACCACCTGCCGCCGCACTTGTCGAGGACGTGCTGTTGGGTTTCAAGCAGGTCGCAATGTCCTTCTCCTGCCACAACGCGTGCAGTTCGACACCCAAGAACTCGGTCGCGCGCACAAGACTCAGCGCGTCACACGGCGGTTCTGGCTCGGGGATCTACAAAGTTTTCATACCAACCAATCATCGAAATAAGTCAGTCAGATGGACCGCGATGGCGTAGCAAGGCATATTTCCTTACCCGCTCGTAGTATACGCTATCGTTTCGATGCGTCATAATGTCCAGGTCGCGGTCGACGATCTGCTGCGAGCGCAGGTAGATTGACTTGAACGTGTCGAGGCGGTCGCGCTCCTCCTTCTGCTGCCTCACCTTCTCTTCGTAGCTCTGCTTGAGCGGGAGCACCTGCTGCATGAGCGCGCGCGCCTTCTTGAAGTTCGCGATCGCCTGCGCGCACGAGAGTGCATCCTCCTTCTCCATCCACGCAGCGCCTTGGAAATAGCACGAGATCGCAACGTAATAGGAGGCTTTGAACTTTGCATACAGCCGCATCTTGTCGGCCAGTGAAGATGTCGAGCACGGAAGCGTCTGTGCCGCGAGCGCGTGGCTCTCTCGGTACCGCGTCGCGATGTCCATCGAGAGCTTCGCCATGAGCGCGTAGTCGATAAACTCGCGACTGATGCCGCGCAGGATCACGAGCTCCTGCGCTTCGGCGAGCGAGATCCACGCCAGCAGCTGCGGGTAGCGGCCGTGCGCGAGGTCGGGCACGCGGTCGATCTGCGCCAAGTCGCGGTCTTTTGGAGTTGTGTTCTTGGCAGTTGACGTACCACCGCCAGCAGCAGCAGCAACGTCAGTACTCGCCTGATCGCTCGCGTCCGCCTTGAGCTGCTCGGCGCGCCATTTCGCCATCATCTCATCGTCCGGGATGCCACCATCACTGTTGTCATTATCAACAGCATTCACCTGCGCAGCAGGTTCCGGCTCGGCGCTCAGGTCCGTCGGCGCAGCGCCGACCGCACGCGGCTTGACGTCGATCGACTCGAGACACGCGTCGAACACGCCCGCGGCGCTCAGGAACAGCTGGTACGCGAGCTTGAGCTGCGTCTCGTTGAGTTCCGAGAGGCGATTCGCGAGCAGCGTGTCCACTTTCTCGCGTGCGTCGTTCATCATGTGGATGCCGCTCGCGAGCAGGACCTGCGCGTACTCGTGGCGCGCGTTCAGCGCATGCAGCTGCGCGTTCGTGACCACGTCCTTCCAGACACAGAAGTTCAAGTACGAGCTGTACGATTGTGTGATCTGGAAGCCGTCTCCAAGACTGCGAGTCGCGCTGTCTCCACCGCCGGTACCACCGGCAGCAGCAGGCGTGGCGAGCCCTGCGGCGTTGTTCAGTGGACTGTGGTCGTCGATCAGCGGCTGGTGCAGCGCGGACGTCGGCGTCAACGTTGATGCTGTGAATGGAGACGAGGTGGCGTACGCCCGAGCTTGATCTGCGGATGATGAGGACGGCAGTGGCGTCGAGAACCCTTTCACCAGCGACAGGTACGTCACGATGTCCTTGGTGTACGCCTGGATGTCCTCGACCGAGTTGAACTTGGACGACTTCTCGCCACTGCTGCTGCTGCTACTAGAGGACGCGGAGACAGCGCCGCGGTCCAGCTGCAGCGCCGAGCGGGCCTCAGTGAGCGCGCTCGCGAGCCGTGTGAAGCTCTCCTGCTTGGACGCCTCGGCGAACTTAGAGAGCTCCGTCTTGAATCGTACCTGCATAGAAAATGAAAGAGATAATGAGTGAGTGAGGCGATAGACCACACACGTAGATATAGAGAAGCGTACGCGCACATACCTTGGTGGTGTCCTTGCGGCCCGGGTGCACCGCGTGGCAGCACGGAGGCAGGGGCTGGCGCATGCTGGCCGCCATCGTGAGGTGTCCGTCGCTCTTGAGAAATTCTGGTTTAGCTTGATGAAAAAGAAAAGCGCAAGTTTTCTACCCTTTATCAGGAACTGCATAAAAGGGACCTAACTCTTTTTATGCGAGCTTAAAAGTGCTTGAATGGTTGGTTTCATACAATTCCCCTGATAAATGTCTAGAGTACCTTTGGTTAAATCTTCTTTGGTTTTAATCTTAAAATACTCTGCTTTCGAACAAGGAACTCTAGATATTTACACCTCTCTCTCTATTGTCGGCACAGTCCACCCAGGGCTCTGTAGACCCCATCGTCTTCGACATGCTGCTGCACCAGCACCCATGGTGCAAGTTGGGCCTCGAATACAATGTGTGTGCAAATGGGCGGATGTCGAAGCGCTCTGCAAGAAGCGCGGGTTTTCATGAGTGTATTGAGTGTTCTGTCCTGATGATTGGCCTTTTATTACCTATTAGAGAGTTGGAGCAAATGAGTCTAATATGTGGCCAGCGACCACGATGCCACAGGAGAATGAATCGCTTCGTGTGGCATACAAGGCCCACTGTGTGGAGCGGAGGCGGGTGGTCGAAGGTCGTTGCCGTGAGGCTATAGACACCTTACTTGGAGAACGAGAAGTCGTGGACCTTGCTGCTCGGGTCTGCCTGGAACTCCTACCATGAATACTGTGTGGGCACTGGAGACGAGGTGCCATCTTTTGTCTGTTTGGTTTTCAGCGTGATTTGGGGGCTATCGGGGTTTAGTTTTCCGCTCGTAGGCGAATCTTTTGCGTTCGTGCGGCCGCAGTCGACGTAGTTCTCCACAGGGTAGAGCGTCAAGTTAGGAGTACGGCACGCTATCCGTCGGCAAGGAACAGTACAATGCACGCGAGGTTGAACGGGTTGAACTTGGTAGCTGCAAATGCGCTGCTGCTTGCACTCGCCTCATTAGCCCCAGAGGGTAGTGAGTCCTCGATGAGCGATGACGCTACATACCAGCTGTACTCTGGAGGGCCACGCCCGACTAGCGAAATAATACGGTAAGGGCTTGCTCCCTCCAGCAGCTCACCACTTTGGCCTCAAGGTCCTCCGGACGCATCGATTTGAGAGGCAGTGACCACCACGCAGTCAGAGCTCTTCGCGCTGTCACCAGCAGCTCAGCACCTCCCTCCCCGCGCTGGACCGCCCAGCGTGACAAGTGTGGCACATTTTCCACATGGGAACCTCTCGCTTGTTGTTGGCGGACTGTATGGCGGAAACGAGCAGTGCAAGGCGCAACATGTGGACTTGCGTCTTGAACAAGACAAGGAGGGTGTTGCGGCCGATCCGATACTGTAATCGCAGAGAGCATGCCCAGCCAAGCAGCAAATCGCACTTGCGTGCAAGTTGTGTGTGTGTTGTTTGGTCTTCAATCACGTGTATTTGCGGTCTTCATTCCGCCACACATCACATCTGAGAGGGCTTGTTTGTTCGCTCATAGGCTCGAACAAACAACTCAGACAAGACCTCTCGACGCAAGCAACGCCCTTGTGACCGGTGTACTGTACCTACGTACCTGTGGGACGGAATGGAAATGGGTCTCCCTCGAATGTGCCACACGTTGCGCTTCATGTGCGTGTCGTCTGCGTTGTTGCTTGCTGCTTGCCTTTAAAGGAGGGAACGGCGGGCTTTGCTTCGCCTTTTTTGCTGAAAGGTCAGGTGCGCTGAGCTGAGAGTGGCTCGTTCTGATACTGCCCACGCGCGGCCGGGTGGCGAATGTGCGGATAAAATGGCCACACGGGTCATCAGCAAGTTGTGACTCGGAGGGAAGGAGCACGTGACGAAAACTGGTTGTTGAGAGGCGCAGCGCGCTTGAGGCAACCAGTTGAAGCAAACAACGCAAGTTGCATTGTGAATGTGCTAGCTGAATGAATGGCCAAACACCTTCCGCGATCTTGAGCTGTGCTCAGTTGTGTGAGAGATCGCAGGCTTTGCGGGCGCTGCTTGGATTTCTGTGCGCAAGCCTGGCCGATCTCCAGGAATATATCCAAAGATCGGCTCAAAAGCGCCGTTAGATTTGCTCACTGGTGGGCAAGTTGCCGGACAACAGGTGTTGACAACAGAAGAGCGGTTTGCATTGCAATAGGACTTGTTCGTGGAACCGCTGACAGCAGACTGTGTTTGTTGCTGGGCTTTTGTTCAGACAAGCCACTAAGCGCAAAATCAGCGAGCGTTTCGTTCTTGCAAAAAAGCAATCGACTGACCCGTTTTTGTGTAGTTCCATTTTGGTCAGAGCAGACGGTCCAGAGGTCCAAGTTTGAGTTGAGGGCCAATTCAGAACATTGAGTTATCCGAGGCCAAATAAACTACACTGAGGGAGCGATCCAAGCAGATCAATTGGAGGGACCTCTTCAATCACAAGCACCATGGTCAAAAGCCACACAAAAGCACATGAGTGGATTTTGAGCTGCGAGGACGCCCTCATATTCGCTCGGCGGGGCTCTCATCGAATATGGCGCTCTCTGGGCAATAGAGCTGGTGTCGAGGGGCGAATTCGGCTTGCAGAGATCGCAGCTAAGGTGCTGCGCGATGGTGCGGCAGCTGTTTTGAAGACGGCGGCCTTACCAAACCTGGCTCTTGTGCCAGCAGTAAACATAACCTCCGGCTATCAGGTAGAAATAGATTTTGAGAGGTTCCAGGTACAGCTTCTTCCACACAAACGAGCTTCAAACTCTGAAATGGACACATTCAAGCGGTCTCTCGCATCCAGTCTCAGAGGTTTTGATCCGCTCCCGCAGGTAAGTAACGCACTCGGGTGTTGACCAACCTTCTTCGTGTGACAGGGAAGTGCCTTACCCGCGAGCGTCGGGATGCAGAAAGGGCAGCCAAACCTGGAGTGCGCTGACTGGGATTCGCGCAGCTTTGGCTTTGTGTGGTGGGGAAACTTGCTGATTTGCTTTTTGCTCGCAGCTCAACATTCGACAATGATCGCCAAAGAAAAAGCAAGAAAGCCAAGTGATCTGTAATGCATCACTATTATTTAATTTATCAAAGCCTCGCTTTTTTTTTTCTCCTCACCGACACTGCTCTCACTCACGTTATGTGATAAAAATAAAACACCAGACAACCTGGAGGGATCTATCTCAAGAGATCAGAATGCGGGGTTTCTATGGATCGACGCGGTCGTTCCCTCCACTCGCGCTCCAGCTTATTGTCCGCGGTCCGAGGGAACTGGCTGCGCTGTCGACCATCAAACCTGAGCGAGTCGCATTGCTCAATCACGTGTTGAGTCAAATGCTCCATTCCCTCGGCGTCTGTCCGTCCGCCCGTCAACTCAACTCGCTCCCTCGCAGGTGGACACACCACGACGCCCCAGGCGGCTGACGTGCCGCCTCAAGCCATCTCGCGGTCACAGAAGTGGGGCGAAGGCGATTAGCTCACTCGGTGGCGGCAATCCGCCAGCGCGTTGTCAGCGCAGCTGGGGCGAAGGCGTGCAAGCCAAGCGTTAGGCGACTTGCATGAACTGGGTGCGCTCTGCACGACAAACAATTCATGGTCGAAGCGAAAAGCAAATCAAAAATGGACGGACTCTGGGACTGGATCGCGTGTACATTTTTGTGCAGAAACCAAGCAGAGGTGATGCGTCAACGAACTGGTTGTATGGGGGGTTTGAATGGAGAGAAAAAGAAAGAAGGCGGATAGGGAGAGAAAGTACAGTACATCAATTCTCCTCAGAAGGCATACACAGACAGCTGCAATGCAATACCTCAGTATGCAAATCAAACTCTTTTAAAACGAAGCAAAAGAGTCAAGAAGCTGTACGTTGACCAATTGGCCTGTGTCTATCAACGAGTATAAACTCTGAGCATTACTATCGATCATGCACGTGTCCCTCTCGAGTTGTCCCTACCGTGGAAGTACACGTCCAGTAATATTCATTATTAGTATTTTTGCGTATTCCTGCATTTTCTAGTCCTGGGCTTCGAATTGAAGTAAACTATCTTGATTCTTAGCATCTCATCCTTGCTCATTGGAAAAAAAAACATGCTGATTTTCGTGTGGCTGAACTGTCACTTCTCGAGCGATACTCGGGATAATTGATGGTGATTCAGCAATGCGTATTTAGATACGCTATGCTATTCATAGTATCCGTTCTCCAAATTATATGCTACGACGCTCAACCTGAGGCGGAGGGTGGGTGGGCCAATGTTGGTTGTAGCAACATACGACCGGATTCCCTTTAGGTATCCACGCATCACTGACGCATGTTCCTTGAATGAGGACTGTGGGTTTTTTATAGTTGTTCTCAGGACTCTCATGGCGCTTTTGTGTCTGTCTGCACAGTCCTTTGCGCTATATCCGCGTCCCGGTATTGCTTTACCTGCTCTATCAGAGCTCTCAAGGAGAGAGCTTGGACCTGTATTTGGGGCAAGTGGCCATGCAAATGCGCATCGTGTTGACCTCAAGCACCAATACATGCCTTGTAGTAAAAACTGTTTTTTGCCTCCATGCACCACAAGTCATTGCTGAATTGCCATCCTGGATACGAATGCTATCCGTACAAGGAGGTTTGCCCAACAGAAGTTCTGATACGCGCCTTTCTCTTGCACCAACTCATACTTATGTTTTTCGTGCTTGTATTTTGGACACAATTTTGAAAATATTGAGAAATTTGCCCAAAGTGCTGCAGCACATTTTTCACCTGGAAATTTCTCGACGGAAAGCAACTGACACAGAAAGCTGTACAGTCCAAATAGTAAAAATGCCTGTGAATCGGAACTGCTTTAAATTTCATAATATGAAGTCGAACATGCATATAAAGTATGCCCGTTTGTGCGTTGAAGTGAAATTTTCAGAAAAAAGAGTGCTGCTTGCTCAACATGGGATAAAGACGTCGAAGTGCGTCGAAGTGCAATGCCGAACGCACATCCCAGCGCAGATGACTGCCTGCTTTGATGTGACTTCATTTTGGTTTTTCCGGGTTTAGCTGTCCCTGACAGGTACAAGTGGTAACAGCACAACAAACGCCTCCCAAACTCCACACCATCCAGCATGACAAAACCAGCAAATGATGCATTGCAAACTTTCAGATTTGCATTTTTTTTTATCCAAAATTGTGGCAGTAAAAACAGTCAAATGACGCGCTCTGTCAAATCAATTCCTTTGCAACCCTAGATCGAAGTTTTCAGAGGGATTAGGGGATCGCTTGCTCCAATCCAGTTTGTTCCAGAGCAGAGAGCGTGCAGCAGGTTATTGTTTGTGAGCTGGGGAGATGGAGCAGATGACTCTCGCTTGCTGGCGCTTGCCTGTTTGTGCGCAAGTGAGCGCTGTGGGTTGCGCTGTTGTGTGTTTGGCTTGAGCAAACCGAGGGACAAAGGGAAGGGAAGGGAGGTCCAATGCGTTTTGCCGCTTGTCCTCCACGGTTCAGAATCCATTCCGAGTGGTGAGACGCACACTGCGCTCCCTCCATCTCTCCTCCCTTTTCCCTCGCTCGTGTGAACGAACGAGCTCGATCAGCGAGAAATAAACACTTGCTTGCCGCTCAAGGTCGACCAGCCAGCCAACTTGTCAGTCTCCAACACCAGCAGCGTAACGCGCAAGACAACAAGCAAGCAAGGGCTTCACAACAACAACAACAACAAGCAAACACACAAGCCAAGCTCACGATGGCACGAGAAGACCCGCCGCCGAGCAAGAAGCAGTACATGAGCACTGGCGTCGCGTCCGGCGGCATCCTGGACGGCGACAAGAGTGCCAAGATCGACGCGTCCTGGAGCAAGAGCGGCGGCGGCGGCGACGCCACCTCGTCATCAAAGGACGGCGGCGTGCTGCTGGAGTACGCCTCGTCCTACGCGCACGCGCCGCTCGTGTACGTGGACGCCAAGGACCACGACAGCAGTTCGCGCAGCATGAGCAACCTCAGCAACACGCGCAAGCGTCAGCTGCCGGCGTCGCCCGTGTCGGCGCAGTTCCCGCGCGGCGGCAACGTGGCGTTCACGGACTTCAAGCTAGACTTTGGCGGCTACGAGGTGGGCGGCGGCGGCGGCGCGCTGCCTCGTCCGCTGCACCTGCAGCCACAGTACCCCGTGATCGATGAGAACCCGCACGAAGTGATCGAGTTCCTCAAGAGTCTGAGCCTGACAATCCGCCTCGACCCGGCCGTGATGAGCCAGGTGGCCGACAAGCTCATGTACTACGGCTTCGACACGGTGCTGGCGCTCGCGTTCGCGTCCACGGAGGACCTGCAGCACTGCGGACTGCACAACCACGTGGACTACCAGGTCGTGTACCAGCAGTCGCGCCGCGAGTTCTCGGCGCGCCAGTTCCATGGTCCCGGCGAGTTCTCGAACGCAAGCACGGTCTCGCGCTGGCTCATGCTCTGCGCCATCCCGAAGAAGAGCGCGTTCGAGTACTCGGAACGCCTGTGCCGCCTCGGGTACCCGAGCGTGAACGAGTTCGAGTTCATCCTTCACGACGAGCGCGGGCTCTCGGAATTCCGCATCGGCCACCGCCGACTGTTCGTTCACTGCGTCGCGATCGCGCTCAACCAGATGGAGCAGCAGGCGTCGCTCGGTGGCCACCCTGCTTCTTCGTCGTCGTCGTCGACCTCCCATATGAGCCATCACCACCAGCAGTACGGCCAGGTGTACGACGCCGGCTCGTCCAGTGCGCTGCTGCAGCCGCTCGAGATCCACCGTGAAACAGAGTTCGACAGCTTCCTGGACGCGCTGATCGACCCGTCGGCGGAGCAGGCTCGCTACGGCGCGTCTGCGGTGGACAGCTACCACCACGCGCACCACCACTACCAGCAGCACCGCAGCGTCCACGACGACCACGGGAGCGGCAGCGACGAGGGCGAGTACGGCGAGTCGGACTTTTTCCGCTCGGCTGCGGGCTCTGCGGACCACATGCTGATGAGCATGAACTACGGCGCTGACGCTGCTGGCAACAACGGCAGCGCGTCGTCCGGCGCGGCGATGCGCAGCTTGCCGTACGATGTGGTACAGCTGCTATACGAAGCCGTGAACATGCCGCGTCCGAACCCGTGCCGCCGCGGTAAGAAGATCTACTGGTCCGTGCTGGCGAACAATGGCATGAAGGAGGAGCGCTTCGCGGTGCTGGAGAGCTACACGGCGGCGGAGCTGCAGAACGCGTATCTGCGCCAGTTCGAGCTGCCGGCGAACAACTCGGTGAAGACGGACTCGTGGAGCGAGGACAACATCCGGCAGCTGGAGAACGCGGTGAAGGACCCGCGCTGCCGCCACCTGTCCAAGGTGTGCTGGGAGATGCTGGCCACGGGTCGCACGGGCGTGGACGAGTACGCGCCGCTGGCCAAGTTCACGGCGTCGCAGCTGCGCTCGCGCTTCCGCTCGCTCTTCGGCGACAAGCGTCCGCAGAAGCTGCGCCAGAAGAAGCAGATGCTCAAGCTGCAGCAGCAAGAGGTGCTCAAGCAGCTGTAGCCCTACTCCCTTGAAGAGTGATATTAGAATTGTACAAGTGTGAATGTGCGTGACTTTTTGAAAAGCCTATAAGATACGCGCCTCCCCATTAATAGTCGAGAGGTGGCGTGTTGTCAAATGAAATTGTCATCAGTGTATCCATCTTCCCAAAGTGTTTGTGCATCCGTAGCTCTTCCTTCTGTAGCTCCTCGTCATGCAAACGTTTTTCTCAAGCAAACAAACAGCACGAAGTGGAGTCACTCGGAGTGACAGGTGTCAAAAGTGATCTGCTTATACACTCTTTGGCTTCCGTGGCGCCTGAATGAGTGCAAAGCGTACGTCCAAGTTACCTATTGTGAGCCATCATGCTATGTCACTTCTAATGCTGAAGCTTCCAGTGGAAGCAGCCCCCAACGACCCAAAGTCGTCGGTGGTTGGGCGTGGTTGGATTTGTGGTTGATTCGGAACAGCGTCGACTCCACCGAGCCACAAGGAACCTTTCAGGAATGGTTGTCTGGTGACACATGAAGAATACGATCCACGGAGAGGGGCGCGCATGATCACATCATTCATTCGGGGCCGTGTAGAATGATGGTTCGCATGCATTTCCTCCTAATTGAGATGCATGCCGCTTCCGATACCACGGAGCCAAAGGTTGCAGGTCACGCTCGAGAGCCAATTTGCTGCAATTTTGTGTGGAGGCGCATCAATCCATCCATCCGCAAACCAACATTCTCTCCCTCTCGCCCAGAAAAAATCCACCCAGAATGACGGCGCAGACGCCAACAAGCAGTCCTATTCTGTTTCGCCTTCACTTTTTTGTGTCGATTCGATCTTCACTCAAGCCGTGTGGTGCATGCATCGCGGACACGTGCGCGTGTGAAAGTGCACAGAGCGACCGGATAGCGGCGAGGCAAGAGCGCGCTACTTTATATTCACTCACATGCTTTTTGCTCGAGCACCTCCTCGCAGCATTTGAAGCAGTTTGAACTGCTTTCGCAGTAAACACGAGGGAGGCGAGGGGGTGACCTTCACTCTGTGCAGCCGCACACTTCGATGTGGCTAGGGGATCGTCCAATTGTCGTACGTTGATTGGATAATAATCTCCATCCACACACATTCTCTCCAAAGTGTTTTAAACACAAATGAGATGCTAAGTGCAGCTGGTAGAATACAGGTGTAGTTTATTTATTGTACACATTCTAGCATGAACTGATGATTCCGGTAATCTGGGATACAATCTCTGGAGAAATTCGAATTACGTTTGAAACATTCCACTTTTTGCATACAAACATCCTACTTTTGTGCCTTTTGCTTTTTGCGTGGCTGAGCGAGAGAGAGTGATTGAAACGAATGATTGTTCTTCCTCCGAGTTGCCATTTGAAAAAAAGCCCCGCGAAGAGCTACAACAAGCACGAGCCTACACCAAGAGCGCGCGCGAGTCAAACCAGCCGCAGCACCTACCTCAGCATGAGCTTCTACAACACGAGCGCGTACTCGGGGAATCTGCCGCCGGCCGCCCCCTCCACTTCTTCTTCCACCGCCACCTCCTCCTCCTCCTCTTCCTCCACTATCGCGCCAACCGCCGGTGGGTTCAAGCGCCAGCGTCTGAACGACGACGCGGCATCCAAGACCGCGAATACCACGGTGACCGGCGCTACGAACGGAGAGGGCGACGCGGGCGAGAGCACCGACAAGAACGGGTACCCGAACATGACGCTGAGTCTGCAGAAGGACGCGTCGTGGAGCACAATGCTCGGAGACGTCGACAGCTTCGGCGGACTCGGACCAATGCCCTCGATGAACGCGGTGCTCGAGAAGCGCGCATCAAGTCAGTTCTCGATCTCGTCGCTGCTGCCTTCGTCCATGAGCATGCAGCATTCGACATCGACGACAAATGCTTCGAGCACCACCACGACTGCAAATGAGCAGAGCAGCAACGGACAACTTCCGCAGTACGCGGACGGCTCGGGCGGGAACCAGAAGTACATGGATGCGGCGACGGGCGAGTACATGTACCCAGATAATGTGCGTCCAATGACGTTTATCGACAAGCAGAGCCTCGTGCAGAAGATTACGCTGCTGCCGAGTCAGTACCTGCGCGGTTTGATGGACGTCATTAGCAAGTACCAGCCGGAGACTGTGCGCCAGATCGACGACGACGGCTACGCTTTCGACCTGGGTCAGATGAATGAGAACACCGTGTGGGCGATCAGCGATTACGTGAAGGACTCGATGGTGGAGCTGGACGGGTACATCCGATCACGTACATCTGCTGGCATCTCGGATGTGCAGAACGGCGGCAGTGCTGATGCTCAAAACGGACGCCCCCCATCGTCCAACGAGCTTCTGAACAACCCAAAGATGGCGGCGATGACGGGCAACGACAACCAGTCCAAGTTCCTGGAGCAGGTGGACATGTACTCGAAGCCTAAGATCACCAAGTCCCGCGTGAAGCCTTCGAAAAAGCACGAGTGCGAGATCTGCGGCAAACAGTTCCGCGGCCGCTCGGAGCTCCAGAACCACATCCGCACGCACACAAAGGAGAAGCCGTTGGCGTGCTCTCACGTTGGCTGCACCAAGCGATACGCACATAGCTCGAACCTGCGCGCGCACGAGCGCACGCACCTGGGCATCAAGCCGTACTCGTGCCACTACGACGGCTGCGGTAAGAGCTTTGCGCACTCGGTGTCGCTGAAGGAGCACATCTGGATGCACGCGGGCTTCCAGCCGTACGTGTGTCCGTACGAGGGCTGCGAGAAGAAGTTCACACAGGTATCCAACTTCGCACGGCACAAGAAGACCCACGAGAAGGAGGCGCGCAGCGAGAACGACCAGTCGGTCGACAGCGACAACTGATTTTTGACTGATGATTGTATTTTTGAGAAAACCTTCACGAAAGTGTCGCCGTGAGCTGACTGCAAACTCAAAAGACTCGTGGGCTGCTTGCTGCTAGTGAAGACGGGATATGAACAAAGAAACAAAAGAAGCGAGAATGGGGGGATAGGCTGGACCCTTCTCTCTCGCGTAGTTTAGGTGGGAGAAGAAAGGAACGTATATATGGATATATGAACGATCTTACTTTATAATGGAAACTCAGCATTGCTCTTAATACCATTGATACCATTCACCACCAGTATCGGTACAGTTGTCCACAAGCGAAATTAAACATGGGGGTTATTATTGCACTGTCTGTTGCGGTTCGCTGTTTGATCTTGAACCGTTGCTGAACACCATTCATTAGAAGAAAGTTTCGATGAGCATGAAGACGTAGACCAAGGCCGCATCGCTCGACTGCAACGTCTGCTCGACGAGGAACCCCGAGACGAAAATGCTGATGCAGAGTGAAGAAAGCAATAGCCCAAGGAGGTTCCGCGGGGATACCGGCAGTGGAGGTGGTCGGCTAAGAAGAGAACGGGACTCGGAAGATGGCAGCGACAATGGCGGGAAGGAGTACTTACTGTCCAAGTTTCTCGCGATTGCGCTGACGATCCTGCTGAGCGGCTTCATCTACTTCTATCCAGTGCAAGAGGATTTGTTGCGTTTGCCACGTCGATGAAATGGATCGATCGAAAGTAGATAGATTCGAGCCTCTCTCTCTCTCGCTCTCTCTCTTCACGTCCATACGATCAAGCCCAAGCCAATCACAATTATAAGCAAACATCGTGCACAACAGCAGGTTCGAGTGTGTGCCAACTGAGCGTTCTGAAGCGCAGCCGATGGTCTTCCTCGCAAATGAAGAGCTCCCTTCGCGTCAGTCAGATACTATAGACAGCGTGCCTTGGGTGTCTTAAACAACGTCAGCTCACGACTTTCGACTACGATGGTACGCCAACTCCGAACCGACGAACTGAACTGAATCAAGAGCCATCATCACTCCAGCACTAACGAGCGTCTCCTGTCGTTGTCGCTACCCAGAATGCAATGTGTTGAGAGACGAAGGGCAGGTTGCAGAGAATTCGTCTCTCTGCATGAGCATTTGTCTCTCGCATGATTCGTTCGAGCAAGCGCCGTGAAGAAGAGTTCAAAGTGCTGTAACAGGTCTCTGCAGCTTGCTCACTGATTGCGATCGATCACACACTCTCTCTCTCTCATGCCTCAATCCGCGCTCAAGATGGTGTTTGTTCTCCCGCTCCCAGCGACATTCCTCGGCTGCCTGATTGCCCCGACGACAGCGCCTGCGCCTGCGACGCAAGACGCTCACCGAGCGCGCATCATGGAAAAAGGGACAGCGACTTCGAATGCAATCAGCGCCTCGACGCCTGGCACCAGCGCGATAGCGAGGATGAGACGGAAGGCGCGCTCTTGCGACTGCTGCTGTCGGCTGAGCAGCGCCACCGAAGAGCGAAACGGGGCTGCAAGTGTGTGGTGCTGGCTTTGTTGAATTGCACAGACTGGGACCTCGTCGCGCTCCACACGCTCTTCCTCACCAGCCGCTAGCTGTCAGGAGACCGCTGCCATCACCGCTAGAAGAAAAGTCCAGCGCTCCACCAAATTCTCGTGTTGCATCACTGCTGGGTCGTGATGGGAAGATGGGTAAATGGATGTTTGTGTAAAGCGATCCACGGACGATCATTCAATGCCTCATTCTTATTCCGTGTGACTCAATCGTTGTGACTCGGTGGTGGATGTTTCCTGAGTGGCGTTTGTATCTACCTGGGATGGCATGGAAACCCCCCCCACACACAGTGATCAACGCTCGCGCCTTCTATCCACAGCATGAAGTGAACAACAGGTGCATATCCAGAGCCTGCCCCATAGGCATCCGACTCGCAGCCACTTCGACTTCATACATGATACACCTTCTGAAGATCGCATTTTTCCAGTGAAAACAATCTGATTTCTCATCAACCAGCTGGTTTCCGCGCGCTCCCGCTGACTCTTCGCCTCAATTTCTTTCGCAAAAGAGAAAAATGTGCAGCTTATTATTAAAGGGAAATATCGAGTTGTAAAATGACGGTCTGACTATACAATTCACCAAACCTCTTTACAAATGCTAGATGGTTACTCTGAACAAACTAGTAAAATGACGCGAACTAACTATCAGAATTACCATTTATGGCAGATAAGAAGGGCGTCATCCCTTCCTAACACGCTTTACCTCTGTAACTTCCGCTCGAGCGTCATAGGATTTTGATTGAGGATCGTGTAAAGGCTCAACTCGCGCGGTGATGATGATTGCCACAGCGCGCGCACCCACGCAGGTGGTGAAAGCCTCGGAGCTGCAGTGCTCCCATATCAGGGTACACTTGGAGTTTGTATGCTGCTGTCAAAAGAGCCACCATCCACACGCCTGCGCCATATGCGCTCGCAGCACGCATACAACCGGAGACTTCAGTCTTTCAGCTGGGCTGACGCTAACAATAGCAGCACGTGGGTGGTCTAAGCTTATTTTTAGACACAGCAGTCTTCACATGGACTAGGAACCGCCCTGCGTCAGTTGCACACTTCAGCATTTCCAAGCGAGAGAGGAGACGAGAACGAGAAAGCGCGACGCGAAACGCCCGCTTTAAGACCAACGGCGGCGGCTCTCCATCCATCCATCCATCCATCCACACGTACACACAGGCATCACGCGCGCGTTCACGTACGCACACCCACACTAAAAACAGCAACCAACCAACGACGTCTCACAGGCAAAGCGGGACAAAGCAAGTCATCCATCATCAAGAGCCGGAAGCTGCAGCCTCTTTGCGATCGTTCGCTCATTTGAGATCCCGAGAGAGTCTTCGCATTTCCTATCAAAGCCCAGAAAAGCAAGGCATCGGGTTCCTGCTGTGTGTTTCTTCCCACGAGCGCTGACGTGTTCCCATTTTCCGATTCCCAGAGTCAAGAAGCACTCGAGAAGGCCCCTGTTTGTAAGAGCGCACTTTGCACAACTGAACCAACCGCCGAGCACCAGAGCAACGCAGAGATAGAGAATGACGCGCCAGGGCTACTTGATCCTCCACGAGAAGCGCTCGCGCCCCAAGATCTTCTACTTCTCGCTCGAGGACGGCTTCTTCCGATACTACGCGAGCGCGCAGTGCGCCAAGTGCCTCGGCGAGTTCAAGCTCTCGGGCAGCAAGATCGTCGTGAAGGCGCAGAAGCGCCACGACAGCGTGCCGCACAGCTTCTTCCTCGAGACCAGGAAAGTGTTTGTGAAGGACCGGTCGTACACGCTCGACAATCCCGTGCGCGTGGAGCTCAGCGCGTGCAACAATGACGACCGCCAGGAGTGGGGCAAGGCGCTCTTCTCCTGGCAGCGCTACTACTGGCGCGATCCGCGATCGCTAGGCGAGCCAGAAGCCCCAGTGGTCGATGATGATGCCGTCAAGATGCAGCTGGAAGAGCTGGTTGAGAAGTACTACGCCAAGGAGAACGCGAACGGATACTCGCTATCGTTTGCGTCCGCCAAGCAGCCGTTGTCTTTCATCCGAAGAAACGCGTACTCACTGCGCCGCTCGCTGTCGTTCTCGATGCTGTCGGCTGGCTCGACTCCGTCCACTGCATCGTCGTCCACGTCCTCGTCGTCGAGCAACCTGGCTGTCCAGAACAGCAGCAACACCAACGGCAGCAACAACCGGCAACAGCAGCACAGTGGTGACAACAACAACAAGAACACACACAGCAAAGCCAAGGCAGATGCAACTTGCGCAGTGGAGCCCACGGACTGCGCGAAAGACAAGATCGTGCTCGCGAAGGTGTCTTCGTACCACGAGACCATCAACCTCGCTGGCAGATCCCATGTCGCCATCAGCCATCGCGGCAACAACCAAGAGTTTCACTGAGAATACCAAAGAGAGGTGATGATATGTACCCTATCTGATCACCAAAAGCCACTGCGCAGTTGATTTATTACCACTCCAGATATATGTTATTAAAAGTTGAGCACCTGCAGCCAAAAGTCTCCCTCCTCTTTGCTGATACTCAACACGCCTCACAAGAGTGAACATACATGTAGTCTCCACTTTTTGGTAAACCGAATGAAGAGAAAGCCGCTCGCAAGTATGTAGAGTAGCACCATCAAACTTGAGACTTCACTCTTCGTTGGCGTCCAATAGCCACCTTCAACACCAAGCGTGTCTGTCTGCCTTCTCTTCGTAGCTGCATCGCCGCCTAATCACCTCAACGCATGCTCGCTCTACTCTTCTTCGATCAATCCTCGTCGCTTCGACACCGCGATCGTTCGCTCGAGGCGTCCGTCACCGCCGACTCTCGACACCAGCAGCACGCGCGACGACGTCTCGAGACGCACAACTGGGAACAACTTGTCCGTGTCCTGGTCGTTGCCTTCGTCTTCGTCGCTGGCGTGCAGTGCGCGCAGCGCGTCCGCCTTCTCCGCGATCGACGAGAAGAAGCCGTTCTTCTGCTCACGCGTGGTGTACTTGAGGTCGCCCTCCGCCTTGAGCGCAAGTCCATGCGCGTCGTTGAGCACCATCCCTTGCACTTCTGTGGAGCTCATGTTCGACTTGTTCTCCTTTGCTTCTTGCGTTTGCACACAAAATGTGTCTTGCTAGTCTTCGCAAGAGCTCATCAAAATCTATCACAGAGCCTATTCTGTAGGAGGGTTTCAGGTAGAATTATATGTACGAAAAGATGAACGTATAAAGGTAATAAGACTTCGACTCAGACTCAGATCACTCTCTATTCACAATCCCTCCACCCGGTTCACCTCGGGACCGCCAACGTCTTTGACAGTTCAGGTCGAATCTTGCGAACCGCCTTCTTCGCTGAATGCGAATTGTTTGATGCTCGGAGCGTCACTCTGGTTTTCTTCAGTATCAACTCTCACAGGTCAAATTGCATACAATCCGCCATTTCGCAGTATACATTTCCACAGGGGTAGTCCTGAACAGTTTGGACCGCATTCTCCATGTTGCAGTCAGGTTGTTTGTTCTCGCGCGCGCGCATTGAACATTTCAGTATCAGGTTTCCCCCTGAGAAAGAACAGAAGAGAAAGCAACCCAATCACTAGGCATGGAGACGACCGCAGCGCGTCGAGCGAGCCGCGGCGCCAACGGGATGTCTGCGTCTGCAGCTGCTGCCGCAGCAGAGACCGCCGCGACCATGGGCAGCGACCGCGACGTCACGTTCTGCGCTGTCGAGCGCGTCGCCGGGCAGGTGTTCGTTTGCGTTGCGACGACCGCGCTCCAGGGCTGGAGCATCTACCGCGTGAACAAGTTTGGCGCTGCGCCCGTGCAGGTAATGAAATACGAAATGTGTGCGAGTGCGCTCAAGTACGTCTGGAGTGTGGTGGTGCTGAGGTGCTAACGTGTGAAGTGGTCGTGGACGTAGATCGTGGTGGATGGCGCCAAGGACGGTGGGCTGATCACGAATGTGCGGTTCTTCCGGTTGTTCCAACTGGCACATCCAGAAAAGCCAAACAAGAAGCGCCAGGCGCAGAGTAGTAGTAGTAGTAGTAGCATTGGCGCGTTCTTTGTGTCTGAGCGATGCCGAGAAGTCAACTATCAGCGCAGCCACGCGGCGTTCGATGGGTTGGAAGAGCAGCGACACGTGGAAGAAGACGACGAAGCTGCGATGCTCGATGTCGACGACGGCGAAGCCATGGAAGACATGACGGTGTTCTCGCTTTCAGACGAGCGGTGCGTTGGCAATTATGCGCACGATGTGGATGTTGATGTTTGGATGCGTTGCTCACATTTTCCATCTGTTCTACTCTCTCTGTTCGCAGCATTATCAAAAAGCTCGCACCATCCCCGTCACTCGTCCTCGACATTCAATTCAATGCCACAACAGCGGCGGTTCTCTGTGAAAGCAACGAGATCCTGCTTTACAACCTTCGCACGTTCGCGAAGACGCGCACGGTCGCCATAGCTGCTCCAGCGATGTCCCTCGGACCGCGCTGGATTGCGTATCCTGGGTTTGTTCCGGATCGCGAGCGTGAATCCATGGATGGAAGTCTTGGAAGTGATTCCGAAGAAGTGGTGCCAGAAGCACTGGTCGGATCGAAGCACTACTCCGGATCGAAGCTGGAATCGTCATCGTACACAGCGATCGATGTCGCCCAAAACGTAGCCTCGGGGCTGTACTTCCTCTCGGAGATCGGGCGGGCAACCATCGCGCCATATCTCTCGTCGTCGCCGAGTGCAACAGCATCGACTGCGAGCAACAGTGCTACCCCGGTTGGATCGTTGGGATACCCAAGCATTTCTCCGTACGGAAGCCTGACTGACACCACTGCGAATGGCAAGATCCTGGCTGGAAAAGCCAAGCGCAACTCTTCTTCCGCCACCTCCTCGTCCACCTATGCTGGATGGGTCGTCGTGCAAGACATCGTGAACGAGCGCGTGATCTGCAACTTCAAGTGCCATTCCACTGGACTTGTGGCGCTGTCATTCGACTTCTCTGGTCTCTTGCTGGCGACTTGCTCAACGAAAGGACAAAACCTTCACGTCTATCGTTTGTTGCCGCCGCTCCAAGTAACCCACGGAAAGAAAAGCGACGGACACCAGCTGCTGTACAAGTTGCAACGCGGGATCACCCACGCTAGTATCCAAGACATCGCATTCAGCCAGGACTCCAAGTGGATCAACGTCACGTCGGCGCACGGCACAAGTCATATGTACGCGATTCATCCGGAGGGAGCGCGAATCAACTCGGACACCCACGTCAACGTTATCGAGGCTGCCGTGCACAGAGCTTCAGGAGATAGCGCCACTCTATCCCGTGAAGTGGATGATTTCTACGCCGAGTTCCGCAGTCTGGAGACGAAGACGCTCACACAAGTGCTGAAGATTCGGCACTCGATACCAGCAGCCGTTGCTCCATCAAATTCGTCCGCACTGAACTCGACTCAGTCTAGCCCGCCAGTCGCTCGGGGGTCGTATCTCGTCGAGAGTGCGCTGGATGTCTCTCAGGCTTTTTTCAGTCACATCGCTCAGTCGACAAACATCTCCATGGACTTTGGCTACTACAACGGTGACGAGAATGATGTTGAAGCCCGCCGCAAGCGTCGTCGGCGACGAATTAGCTGCCTCTTTGCGCATGATGACTCGAAGATGCTGATCTGCTGCGACAGATCGCTGAAGCTCTACGACATGAAGGTTGAGTCGAGCGCGGGTGCCTCGAACAGCGCGGCAACCCATCACGCATCAAGCTCGGCTGAGAGCGGCAAGACAAAAGTTTCCAGCTCGTCCTCCTCTGTGTTCGGATTTGATGCGAGCGTCACCGAGCTCAAGTCCTGGGAAGTGCCTTTTGGCTCGAGATTCAAGACGGCATCGTTCTCGGGGGACGAATTCAGCGACTCGACGTCATTGCAGGTTTTAATTCAGAGCAAGTCGAATGGGAAAAGCGAACTTCGCACGTTCACGCAGCGATCGATTCCGCTGTGGGCTCACCCGAAAGTGACGTTCAGAGCGATCGACCAGGAGTGTCCGGAGGGGCGAGTCCTAGAGGTGAAGCGGAAGGGGCCAAACCAAGACGCTTCGAACGGCACTCTTCATGGAGACGACCAGATGTTCGTGCTCGAAATGGACTCGTACTTTGGCATCGGCGGGTCGCCTGTTTTCGATGGACAGTCGGAGTGCCGAGTGGCGCCTGAAGTGCCACCCCTCGATCTCCAAGAGAGCATCAACATGGCGATGTCGACGTCGCTGCCGTCACCCTCTCATCCGATGCGGATGACGCCTGCTGCAGACAGCACCACCGCGGGCATCAGTAGCTCCCCGCCGTTTCCAGATACGACAACCAATAGCAAGAAGAAAAAGAAGAAAAACGGACGAGCGCCTCTGCTCCCGGACAACGAGACGCTGATGACGCCCTCGTTACAATTCACTCTACAAGACATGTATTTCGCGCTCCCCAAAGAAAAATTGAGTTAAGAAGCAGGAGTAAGCAGCACACACACACAACACACACAACACAACACACACAACACATCGAGCGCTGCGTATAAAGCACCAAGCAAGTCAAGACAACTAGAAACCCAAGAAACAAGGTATGAAGCAAACACACACAACACACAAACACAATTGACAGTGAAAACGAAAAAGAGGAAAAAGAGGAATTGATCATATTTGAACTCTGTTTCTCATAATAGATATCGCCCATTTGCTGCTGGATGCGCTTGACGATTCGATTCTCTCTTGCCTCTCTATCCACCGACTGACTGGTGTGTTTATTCGACAGGTGGGCGTTCCAAGTTGTTCTCTGTCGGCTGCAGCATGAGCTCAACGAGCTGGTGCACTTGTTTGCTGAGGATCTCCGTCACCTCTGCACGGGTCTGACCCACCTTGCCAGCCAGCTCAACGTAATACTTCAGCTTTGGCTCCGTGCCACTCGTGCGGAGCGTGGCCACACAGCCGTTCTTGAACGAGTACGTGATCATGTGACTCGAGGCGCTCGCAGGCAGGATCGCCTTGTTCCCTGGCTGAGAGTTATCGTACCCAGTGGTCAGGTCTCGGATGTTCTCGATCTCAAAGTCGCCGCACTTGTCCCAGTACGCGCCGCCGTTGCGCAGACGAGCGAAAATCGCGTCAGTCTTGACAGGGTCGTAGCACTTGACGTAGTGGTTCTGCGTCACAAAGTGTCCATATCGCTCGTACAGATCTTCGAGGTGCTGCTTGACGGTCTTGTTCTCCTTGGCGAGCTGCACTGCGAGTTCGCCAAAGACCGCAGCGGCAACCACACCGTCCTTGTCCTTGACCAAGTCGCCAACGCAGAAGCCGATCGCCTCTTCAAACGAAAAGAGCACGGTCTTGCCCTCGTTGCGGAGGTCGAACGTCTTGTTACCCATCCACTTGAAGCCCGTGAGCGTCTCGACGAAGTTGAGTCCTTCCGCTTGCGCCACTGCACGCAGCATCTTGGACGACACAGTCGACGCCACAAAGTAGAGCTGCGTCTTATCCGCGTCTGGGTGCAGTCGCATGTACTGCGTGAACTCCCAGTGGCCCAAGAGCACGCCGATCTCGTTGCCCGTGAAGATCTTCCACGTTTTGGTCTCTGGATCCTGCTCAGCGACAGCGAGACGATCGGCGTCCGGATCATTTGCGAGAATCAGACGCGCGCCGTTGGCTTCCGCGGCTTCCATCGCGAGCTTGAGCGCGCCTTTGCCTTCTTCTGGGTTCGGGAACGCCACGGTTGGGAACTCTGGGTCTGGATAGAGCTGCCCCAGCGTCTCAATGTAGTGGTTGTGGTTGAAAGCGGCGAACGAGCGGCTCGTGAACGCGTGGCCGACGCCGTGCATCGCGGTGTACGCAATCTTGAGGTCCGTGCTCGCGTTGTCCTCTGGGAAGCGGCACAGCTTCTCCTTCATGACGGCAAAGTACTTTTGCGTCAGCTCTTCCGTTGGGTCTTCCACGAGAGAGTTCGCGCGCAGACTCACGACCGCGCTCTCATCGTACGTGTGCCAAGGCGCGAGGTTGCTCAGGATCGACGCCGCGATACCCTCGTCGTGCGGCGGGATGATCTGCGAGCCGTTCGCCCAGTACACTTTGTAGCCATTGTCCGCCTTTGGGTTGTGCGACGCAGTCACCATCACGCCACCAGCGCAGCCTTTCTGCTCAATGCAGAATGGCACAAGCGGTGTCGCGACGAAGCCTTCGTACAAGAACACTTTCATGCCGTAGGCGACGCAGACCGCGGCGGTGAGCTCCGCGAAGCGCTTCGAGTTGAGTGAGCCCTGCTTGCGGTGGTCGTAGCCGATCGCGAAGCCCATGGTCTTGGCTTTCTCGCCAAACACGCTGGTCAGGTACTTGCAAATGCCCTGTTACATAGTAGCAAAAGCATACGCACGTTGTCATTAACGATGGCACACTGACGCATTGGCACATTCATTCATCCATCCATACATCAATCAACACATTCATTTACCTGTGTGGTCTGGACGACGACGAGGTCGTTCATCATCTTGGTGCCGGGTCCCATGGCGGCGCGCAGACCGGCCGTGCCGAACTCCAGGCGCCCGTCGAAGAGCGCCTTGAGCTGCGCGGCGTCCTTCGCGTCCAGCAGCACCTGCACGGCCGCCTTCGTGCCGGCGTTCACGTCCCAGTCCACCCACTGCTGCCCCGCGGCGATCCACTGCGCGTCGTCCGAAGCCATGATGTCGAGTGCTCTTGATGTGTTGGTGTGTGTGTTGCTTGCTGCGCAAATTCGATAGTGACGATGGCGCTCGTCGGCGGCAACACCAACGTGTGTGTGTGTGTGGCACCTTGCTTGTTGCAGTGAATGATAGGCACACTCCGCGTGCGTTTCTATCGTGGCATTTGCATTCAGAGGGACTTTTATTGCAGATAATAACTACAGGCAGTACATTGATCCCAACCTCACCACAAAAATGCGAAAATATATTGAAACAAGATGCAACTTGTGACAAGATCGGGGCACAAGGTCACATTCACACCACCGTTCAACCCTACTCGCTATGAAACACGCCACGGGCCACTAATAAAAGAGGTCTCGGTATGCATTCAAGTGAGTTCAGGTGTGTGTGTTGATCTGGAAAAATGAATGTTGCAAGGTCGAGTGCACGCTCCATTTCTTTGTCGTTGTTGGAACTACAGCAGCGACGGACGCATTGAGCCCACGGAAGAAGGATCTGCAGCAGGGCTTATCCGTCTGTAGGTGCGTTGTCGTACCAAACATCAATCCATTAAATTATGCCTCCTACTGCTTTCTGCACAGCTGAGCTAGCTCCTCGTCACGTCCAAGAGTCCGAAGGCAACTCGATGTGTCCATCTGAACAAGACGGTCCCAGAACTGCCCTACTTGACTGCACCAGTATACCCAATAGGAGTTTGGTCCGATGGTCTCACCACCGAATTGCTAGCGCTCACTCTTTGAAGCTCCCCTCCATTCATGTGCCAGTGACTGCACCTGCAGCAGTAGCCGCCGCCAGCTCTTTCTGCTTGCGCTCCTGCTCTTTCTTCCGCTGCATGCGCAGCTTGGCCTTTTGGTTCTTGGCTTTGGCGCGCGCGGCGTCCTCTCGGAGCTTCTCCAGCAGCTCCTCCTGTGCGTTCAGCTTGCGCTTCTTCGGGTTCGCGTCTCCAGCAGTTGCTGTTGACGCATTCCCTGTCACTGCTGCGGCTCCAGGTGTCGACGCATTCTCGCTTGAGACCGCTACTGCAGAGGACCGCTCATTCCGAGCCTTGATCAACTCTTGCTCTTCTTTGTCCTGCTCTTCTTCCTGCGCAGCCTTCACGGCGCTTTCGGCCTCGGCCTCCATCGCGCTCTTGTACGATCCGGACTTGCGCAGCAGCTTCTTGCGCATCTCCTTCTCTTCCTCCGTGAGCACCCTGCCGTCCACGACCGAGCTGCAACTACCACCTGCACCTGGAGCTCCATTGTTGCGTCCCGTGAGACTCGGTTTCGCTGTCGCCGACGGACGATAGAGCGTCACGGGAGCTCTCGTGCGGCGCTGCTCCTGCCGCTCGCTCGCCTCTTCCTCCTGCTCTTCCTCTTCGACCGCGGCGGCGCTGCGTCCGCCCAGCAGCCACGAGCTCACGACGTCAAAGGCGCTTGACTCGAACGCGACGTTCTCATCATCATCTGTAATCGCCATTGGTGCTTACTCTCTGGACGTCAATGGATACGAGCGCTCTGTAGCTCTGCTTGCCTGTCCGCTGCTTTGGATCACACCGCTTCGCTTGGTTGTCACCAACAAAAATGGCATTTCAATTGCAGCCAATTCGCACTTTGCAGGATATCCACAGTATAGCAAGCAGGTTTTGCTTCTCAAAACCCGTTTCCACCATGGGCCATTACTTCCAAACTCGTTCTAATCTTCTATTTTAAAAATTTAAAAACATTCGAATATGGGTGGGTTGATTTCTTCCCATTTATACCCGACCCGGGTTTCCTTCCCCTAACAAACAACACAACACAACTGGCCGTCCAGTCCAGTCTATCTGTTGGTTGGCTGGCTGTGACGCTTTCTCTCGTCGGAGCCAAAGACGCTCTGAAAATGACCGCGGCGCTCGCAACCACGCGCCATTGATCTTTTCCAGCCTCCAGAAGAACAAGTCAAAACCAGTAGCAGCCATGGGTCGTATGCACTCCGCCGGAAAGGGTATGAGCAAGTCCGCTCGCCCGTACAAGCGCACCCCTCCTTCGTGGTTGAAGGTGTCTGCCGAGGACGTCGAGGACCACATCTGCAAGTTCGCCAAGAAGGGCCTCACCCCTTCGCAGATCGGCGTCATCCTGCGTGACTCGCACGGCATCGCCCAGGTCAAGTCCGTCACCGGCTCCAAGGTGCTCCGTCTTCTCAAGAAGAACGGTGCGTGATCTATTACCTCCTGCTGCTTATGTATAGCTAGCTCTACGTCTATCGATGTGTTCATCCCAAGTGCTGACGTGCTCCTGTTATTTTGTGTTTGTTATGCTCTGCTGTGCGCGTTCGTTCATGCTGCTGTGACTCCGATGGGACTGCTGCTTTTACGACGACGCGAACGCCCGTCCTCCCACGTCTGCGTGTGTCTATCGGATTGGCTCCTACTCGGTATTACCTGACGTGCGGATTCTGACGATGCGCTTTGTGTGCGTCTCTCCGTCTGGCGTGGGAATACGCGGGTGTTGCTATGCACGACTCGTTCGTCCTGTGGTGAAAATCAGGTCTCGCCCCTGAGCTCCCGGAGGACCTGTACATGCTCATCAAGAAGGCTGTGGCTGTCCGCAAGCACTTGGAGCGCAACCGTCAGGACAAGGACTCCAAGTTCCGTCTCATTCTCATCGAGTCGCGTATCCACCGTCTCGCGCGTTACTACCGCATGAACCGCAAGCTTTCGCCAAACTGGAAGTACGAGTCCGCCACGGCCTCGACCCTCGTCGCCTAAGCGTAGTTTGTGTGCTTCCGCGCTTCTCTCTGGGGTTACGGAGTTCGCTATCAAGCTATTGTCTACAACATACCTGATAATGGATTCAATAACATCGCTGGGTTTGAAATAATCTACTCTGCCCTCTCTTTTTATTTTGGTGTTGGCTGACTTGCATCTATTGCCACTGTCGGTAGCTGCTGGCCCTGATCATGGCTCTTTCCCAGGAGCTGCTGCTGTTTCTCCTTCTGCCGCTTGCGCGCGTTCTCCACCATTTTGCGCTCGGCTGCGTGCTCCTGACTGCGGCAGTCCTTCGCCAGGTGCACCGCCAGCGTCTTGGCCACGATCGTCTCCTGGCAGTCGAGCCGCTGACACATCACCAGGCGGTTGGCGCACTCGCTGTGGTAGTAGCGCTCGCTCGCGCGCTTCTTGAACGTCAGCCCGCAGTTGAGCAGACAGCTCTCAAGCTCCTCTTTCTCCTGGTACCGGCGGAAGAGCTTCTCGCGGAACAAGTGGCGCTCGCAGCTCGCGCTTAGGTGCTGGAGCTCGTCGGCGAAGCGGTGTACCTGGCCGCAGCCAATCTCGTTGCACACCACCATGTGTTTTTTGCGGAGTAAACGGTGGTGCGCGTCCAGCTGTTGTAATGGGATCTCGGTCTCTTCGCAGTGTTGACGACAGCTCACGACGTCCCGCTCGCGGTCCCGAGCTCTCTGCGCCAGCACCTCGAGCTTCTGGTTGACGATGCAGCGCGTCTTGTCTCGCAACGACGGCGTTGGCGGGATGCCGAAGCGCTTGCGGATCGCTGACATGTCGTAGAGTGCCCAGTTGGTATTAAAACACGGTGAGCGCGGCAGCAGCAGTGCCATGTCGTCCACCAGCTCGCCCATGCCTTCCTCCAGCGTCCAGTACGCCACGAGTCGCTCGCGACACTTTGGCACATGGAGAATCGTGTTGGCGGATTGCTGGAGCTGCTTGACCGACCTGCACTCCTTCCAGTACCGGATCTCCTGGACGAAGCCCTGGAAGCTGGACGTGCCGTTGTCATTCGTCTCGTGTGCGCCAATGAAGCCTAACGGCAGATCGAACACCCCGCGCTTGATCGCCTTGAGCTCGCCATTGAGAAAGAAACTGAGCTCTTTCTTGCTGGCGCTCAGCGCCACGTGATGCCACTGGTTGCGCGGCAGCTAGCAGTTTAGTTGCACTTCCCGTGCGGCTTTGCTGGTGCTCGGCAATGACGAGCGGCAGAACGTTACGTGGCCACGAGTGCTTGCGACCAGCGAAATCACGTTCTTATTCGATGACGCGATCACGTGACGTTCTCGTCACTCAAGCAGCTCCGTGGGCGTGTTTTCCGACACGACCGCGAGCTTCGCGTCCACTTTCCCCAGCTCGCGCTCGTACCGTCTCCGCAATCGCTCGGTCTCTGCTGCCTGGGCCTGAGCGTCCTTGTCGTTGCTGCCAGCGGCTTCGGACGCGAGCCCCGCGAGCAGACCCTGCCACTCGGAGCGCTTCTTGAGCAACTTCTTGAGCTCCGCAAGCTTCTGCTGGCGCTCGACCGAGTCTCCAGAGCTGCTATTTCTGCTGTTCGTACCAGAGGCGACAGTGCGGGCTCAGGTCTCCAGATCACTCAGCATGCCCAGCTCCGCCTTGCTTAGGAGCTCCACGAGCATGGGTCTCTCTTGGAGCACCTGGGCAGTTTGCATCACGATTGCGCTCCTGAGCTCGTCTTCCTGCCTCTTGTCGAACTGCTGGTCATCGAAGATGCACAGCGCCTCGGCGAGGAAGATCTGCACCCAGCCCTCGGCGAGGTTGACTGCCTTCTGAGTCGCTAATGCGCCGGTCTCGGACGCGTTGAACTCGTCAGCGAGGTCCTTCGCGGCCGCGGAGAGCTCGGCACCCGTGAGTTTCGGCTTTTGGTGCGGCTCTTTCTGGTTGGGATTGACGTTATTACCACTACCGAGCGATTTCTGCTTTCTCAGCTGCTTGAGCTCCTTGAGGCGCTTCTTGCACGCCTCGGACTTTGCGAGCCAGCGCTGGTTCTCGCGGGCGTTCATGACCTGAGTTTCCAGTTGTACCAAGCTGCTCTTGAGCAAGTCCAGGATCTCTTTGTCGACGTCGGCCATCCAGACAAAGGATTCGGCCGCCCGGGGCGGCGCCAGATCTCCAGAACCGCCACCATTGGTGCTAGTAGAACCGCCTTACGCTGCGATGTAGGACCGCCCACCGGTCTGGAACTGGAGCACGCTGCGATCCCTCGAGAGCGCCATGAAGTCCTCGTGCGGGTGGCGGTCGCGCCAGCGCAAACGCGCCTTGCACCCGCGCGCCGCGTTCTTGCAGCTCACGATGCGACTCACGCACTCTTCGCGCCAGTGGTGGCTCAGATGCCGCAGCTTCAGGGCCAACCCGCACTCCTTGCAGACCACGACCGTGTTCTTTTCGCGTGCCCTGGCCGGCAGCGCGTTTCGCTCCATCGTGACGCTGCAGTTCGTACGGACGTGCTCGTCGAATTTGCCCACGGGTACCCACTCTTTGCAGCCATTGACGGCGTTCGGACACGGTCGCTCTCGCTTGAGACACTCGTCCTCCTGGTGGTCCAGCAAGTGGCACTTCTTCACGACCTGCTTGCACCAATCGCACTCGGTCTCTTCGTTCACGGGCAGCGCGTCGGCCGCCATCTGCTCTCGGCACTTGGCGAGGACGCACCCGTGGGCTTCGTGCGCCTCTTGCTCGTCACTGGGGAACTTTTCAGTTCATCTCCGCTCTGCGAACCGACAGGAGACAACGCGCTTCACGCACATGTACAGCTGGTGTCGCTGCAGGTCGCGCTTGCGGATCGGAACCCGCTAGTCATGGCAGATCTCGCATTCCACGAGCGCGTCGCCGTCCTCTTTCGCCTGGAGGAACTTCCGCGAGTGATGCGCTACGAGGCATTCCATCTGGTCGTGCTGTAGCTTCTAGTCGGCTTGGAAGAACTGGTTGCAGCCGGGGCAAGCGCACTGAGCCATGCGAAATGGACACTCGGTGTCTACGTGCAGCTTCCTGTCTGCTGGATGGAGCTCTTCGCCGCATTCGCAGAGCAGAAAGTCCTGGAAGAACCGCGGGTCGGTCGTCGCGTGGCTCTGGCGGATCGCAGTGCGCTCGTCGACTGCAGAGACGCGCTTTGGCCCCGTGACTGTGTTGGAGACAGCAGTTACGGGGGCGAGCGGCTGGCTTTTGCTCTTCTCGAGGATCTTCTGGCGCTGCGCCTCGACCTGCTCCAGCGCCTTTGCGAGCGAGAGCCTGGGCACAAGACAGACTGTCATGTGAGCTTACGAGCGCCAACGTTGTGGTCATCGTCAGCTGGTTGGGGAAGTACTAGTACAGACTCACAGTTCCGCAGCGAGACCGGGCTTTACGTGCTGAAGAGGGGACGGCGAGGCTGCTTTTGGAGACGCCAGTGGAGACGACGACGAAGATACGGAGAGAGCCGCAGGAAGCGGTGGGATCCGCGACGCCGCCCACTCCATCCTGCTTCTAGCACATACCAAAATGAGCCATGTTGGCCACGTCAGAAGAAGCGATCGATCAATTGGTGATTCCCAAGAGCCACCGAAAATGAGTGTAGCCCATCGGTTACAGGTTACCGAGAGCACCCAGTTAGGATACATTGTATCCATGTCACTATATCCAAAGTGAACGTCACTCACTGGCTGAAGAAACAAGAATGGATGTTAACTGAATGCGAGAGAGAGAGAGATGCTACCAATTCCCTCGAACCTCCGGGGAGATTCGACGATACAGATAGCTCTGTTAACTGAATGCGAGAACAGCCACGTTGAAGTGCAAACACAGATAACTAAAATAAGGAGAGCTCAAATAAGCACGCACGAAACAACACCATCACTCGCTGTCGTCTCACCAGCTCGCGACCTCCAGCGCGTGTGTGTAACTCTTGGTGTTTGCTCGAGCCCAGTTCTCAAGAGAGATTGGCTCGCACTCGGTCACTTCGCCAAAACTCTTGGACACAGCAATGGGCGCTTCGTGCGCCGAGAGCGCCACCGAGCACTCCAGAAACTGCTTGATGTGGCTCTTCGTCCAATACGTCACGCGCCAAAACTCGCGCTCGGGCGCTTCGTGCAGTCCGTTCACCTGCGAGAAGTCGATCCGCCGTCCTTTGTACGCGTGCTTCTGCAGCACCTCTTCGATCTCCTGCATCGTTATGCACTCTGTGTACAACGTGCGGACACGGTTGCGGTGCAGTGGGAACGTGAATGCGATCGACACCAGCGCCTTCGCGGCATCCGCCTGGGCGATCAGGTACTGACGGGACGACGCCAACGAGCGGTCTAGTAGGTTCCAATAAGACTCGTCCTTTTCGGTAATTCCGTGTGGTTGCTGTTGTGGAGCAGCTACACCAGCAGGAGCGCCAGTGGCCGTTGTAGTTGGCTGCAGCCCACTCGGTTCTCGTACCGAGGGCTTCTCTTCCTCTTCGCCAGCGTGTTGTTGAGCTTGTGCTCCTTGAACGGAAGACACAGGAGCCTGCCTCTCCTCTTCTGATTCATCTCTTGACAACGGAAGCTCCGAGCCCGACAGCGCCAAAAAGTACTCCATGAACAGCGGCAGTCGCACAATCACGTACGGCACGCCCGATTGCTCGATGAACTGCTCCATCTCGCCCATGCGGTTGATACTGTCGTCCGCCGCGAGCCCCGTGAAGATCGTGCTCACGACCACGATCCCCCAGGCGTTCGACTTCGCAGCAGCTTCGACCACAGACTTCGTCACTTCCATGCACGCTTCGGCGCCAAGACGCAGCGGGGGGATGTACACCACGACGTCCAGCGAGCTGAGTTGCTTGAGCAGATTGTTCATGGGCGACAACGCGCCGCCAGCCATCTGGTAGAAGTGGCCTCCTCTTCCCCCTCTCATACTCTGCGGATGAGGGTGCGCTGCTGGGGGCACCGACTTGATCGCGCAGAATGTCACTTTGCTCTGCTGCGCGCTGCCAGTGGTCGTGGGGATCGCGGCTTCACCCACGTCTGTCATTGGCGCCGTGGTCGCAGACGTCACTTGCATGGCGAGAAAGCGCTCAATCTCAACAAAGAGCCCCTCACCCGAGCCAACCACAAAGAGCTGCATTTGGTTCTGCGGCGAGCGCATAAAGTGTTTGGCGTTCGCGTCAAGCCACTTTCTGGGCGTCATCTGCGGTTTTTTCGCCAGCACTTGGAAATCGTTCGTGTACCCGAAGCGCGCCAGCTGGAGCCGTCGTGCTTCTTCAGCTGTTGACGCTGCTCCTGTGGGGGCGTGGGCTGGCTTCTCTTCTTTCTCCCCTCCTTCTTCAATGGTTGCTGCTCGGTGACTCAGATCGCCGGTCTCCAAGTAGGTCTTGAAGCGCACGATGCTCTGTGCAACATACTGCGTCGTGCCACGCTCGCGAAGCAGCTCCACCAATTCGTCATCCGGCACTTGTCGGTACTTGACGTACTTCCCCAGCGAGCGCGACAGGAGCTGCTCCATGTCCATGGGCGAGCACGTGACGTTCTCATTCGCCAGGCAATACGTGGCGTTGAACTTCTGCGTCGGGTGCGCGAGCACGCGGCTCGCTGCTGCCGCGACGTCGCTCACCGCGATGCAGGGGATCAGCGTGTCGGCGTCAAAGCAGCCGGCAAAGCGATTCGCAAACATGATCTCTTCGCGGCAGGACATGATCGTCTCCATGAGCAGTGGGATGCGCAGGGACACGCAGTTCTCCAGGTTCGACCGCGCGTGGGCTTCGACGGCTTCGTAGCCCAGGTCGTTTGGGTTCTCGCCCGCGGCGGGGGCGGTCTCGCGCACGTGGTGGCGCCAGAAATCGTTGGTGGCGAGGATGCTGCTGATTATCACGAGGCGCGGCACTTGTTTCGCCTGCACCGCGTCGATCACGCGCTTCGAGAACCGCGTGCCGCTCTCCGAGAGCGCCGGCACGAGTAGCACCGAGTCCGCATCGCGCACCACGCGCTGGATCGACTCGAGGTCGCCGAATCGGCACTTGACGAGGAAGCAGTTGGTCACTTTCTTCATCCGCCGCGCGCGCGGTTCCTTCACGTTCTCCACCGCGGCGACAACCGTGACCGACACCTCTTGCTGAGACGTGAGCGCTTCGATCGTGGCTCGGCCGATGCGACTCGTGGCGCCAAACACCACGATCACGCGCGACCGCATCATCTTGCGCAGTTGGATGCCCATGTTGATTCGGTTGGTTGTATACCAGTCTTCTCGTGTGGACGATTGTTTCTTCGGTCTGGATGGAGGAGCCTGGGGCAAAAAGAGGAATGGCTGGAAATCCAAGGGCGGGCGGTGCCTCGGAGCACCAAATCTGCGAAAGGAGTTTTTTTCTCCAACTGCCATGTGCATTTTTCCGCTCTTCTTCTTTCTTCTCGCAGGCGACAAAATCAAAATCAATGGCTTCAGCATCATGGCTTCAGAGAGAGGTGTTGGGTACCAAACGTGTGCCACTCGCCGCCACCTTCTCGCTTATAACGGCTTTGCTGTATGCGAGCGAAGTGTGAAGCAACAAGGTAGTGGAGGTTCTCCATTCTGTCTTGGGCTTGGCGACGGAGGATCACAAGCGGGGCGTAGACGATATGATATGCTCTCATCGAAACGCTCCCAGAGCAAAGGTGAGAAAGTCTGCTGATCGTCCAGGTGAGATGTTGGCTGACCCCAATGGCCAAATCACTTCAGAAAAGTGTTGCGCCGTTCAAGCGTGGAAGAAACCTCATGGAATATCTGAAGCCGCGATCATGAGGCGAAAGGTCACGCGCGCCTTTTCGAGCGGACTTGTTTTGAAGATCGTATCCTCCTCTTCATTGCTGGGTATATTGACGAGCGAATCCTGCACTGTTTGGTGAGCGAGCGAGCGAGTGCGGGAAGTATGAGCGGGAAGAGCAACGACAAGTTCTACAAGACCGTGGTGTTCGCGGAAGACATGACGGACACGATGCTCGAGAAGGTGCTCGCGACTGCGAAGGACGCCTTCCAGCTGCAAGTCACGGTGCGTCCTTGTCATTCACTCACTGCGCTCTTGTCGGTGCTGTCCATTTGGATCTGACACTGCTCTCTCTCTCTCTCCCCCCCCCTCCCGTGTTGGCGCAGTTTGGGAAAACGTTCTCGACGATCGCCGAGTTTGTACGCCGCAACATGGTGAAGGAGTACGGACGTGGCTGGAACTGCATCGTGGGCTCGTCCTTCGGCGCCTATGTTACGCACGAGATTAAGACGTACGTGTACTTTAGCGTCGCCGCGGGGGGTCTCGGTGCTGGTCTGGCGAACATAGGCGAATGCGTTCACACTCTCAGGAGAATTTGTTATTACGCGAAATATATATTGGAGCTTTCATCAAACCAAATTATGTGCTCTTACCGCTGCGACTGTTTCTTGTCTATGGACGGATCTCATTCTTAGACGAGCATCATGCGATTCACGCTCTTCGTCAGCTTCTGTCGTAAGCGCGCGCGCGCAGGCAGCGCAGTGCCACTCACTTCGGCACCTTCCGCGACGCCTTCCTCCATGGCGATCGCCGTGTTGTTCGTGTTCTGGTCACTCGCCAGGATCATCGACGTGTTCACGACCTTGCCGCACGCCGCGAGCTCAATGAGCATGTCCGTGGCTTCATTGCGGTCCACAACAACGACATCGATCGTGTCGCCATGCTCCTCGGTCTTGGGCATCTCGGCAAACTTGGAGCCCCAGTTCGTATCGTCACTGTCGTTGTCGTCGTCGCCGTCGTCGTCACCTTCCTTGCTCACAACCTGCACGACGACTCGCAACACGCGCAGACGCCGCAGCCGCTGACATGCCTGCGTGATCGCACGGATCACCTGGAAGTTCTCGTCATTGGTCGGCATCATCACGACCACCACGTCGAGCGGCTTGGTGATCTTGAGCACCTCCGTGACCTCTCGCAGCGCGTGTTCAGCAAACACCCCCTTGGCGAGCGACATCTCGTCCGCCTCCGACTCGATCAAGTGAGACGTGACGTTCCAGCCACACATCTCCAGACGCGAGATCGCGCCGATGCTGTTGATGCCGATACTGAGCACGAGCGCCGACAGCCCGTCCACCTTGCCGATCTCTTTCTTCTTCGCGTCGCCCACATAGCGCAGGACATACCGCAGGAGCGGCGGTCCGATCAGCTGGTTGCAGATGACAACCGCGACGATCATGGTCGAAAAGTAGCTCCCCCAGCCAGGGTACAGCAGCTGGATCTGCTTCGCGAGGCCGAGCGTCACGCCTGCCTGCGTGATGTACGCCATCCACGCCACTTTCGAGTGACCGCGGTCTTCGCCAGCGCACACGCCGCCGAGGAAGCTGCCGAGAAAGATCGCGCCGACACGAGTCACGCAAAGCACGATTGACAGCGCGAGCGCCTTCACGACCATATCAAGCTCCAAGGTGGCGCCAGTGATGGTGAAGAAGCACACGTACACCAGATCCGCCAAACGCTTGAGCAGAATACCGAGCTCTTCGGGATTTGGACTTGTGTTCCACATCACCGCCCCGGAAACCATACAACACAGCAGTGGCTCCAAGTACGGGTGCACCAGGTGGCTCACGACAAAGATCATCCAGCCGTAGAACAGAATCAGGAATTGCTTGAACACCTGCTGGAGCACTAGGAGCGTGCTCTTGCGCTTGATCTTGCGGTGTCGCCAGAGCACAATCACCGCCATGATCTTGCCAAACACGAGCCCCACGCCGATGGAGCCGCATAGTTGCAAGATCAGCCGCAGCAAGTCTTTCGAAGACATGCTTTTCTCCGACAAGAAGCTCTCCGTGATCATACTGTTCACGTTGAAGAGGAAAATGACAATGACGTCGCACATGACGGTCACTGCAAAAATGAGCGTCGTAAAGTGGCCCTGCGACTTGGTCTCTTCAATCACGGCAAGAGCGGATGACGGACTTCGTGCGATCATCATACACCCAGCGAGCAGCGCGATCGCGTAGATCTCGCTGCTCGTCGTGTCCTGCAAAAAGTCAATGTACCCCGCGAGCACCGTGATCGTCAGCGTGCCGACAATGTACTCGATGATCGTCAACCCGATCGTCACGGTTGCGATGCTCTTCATGATCGGCTTCATCGTCTTCCAGTGCAGTTTGCTGCCCGCAGTGAGACCGATGTACGCCAACGACAACTCATCGATGACACGAAGCTTGCGGATTTGTTGCGCATTGATAAAGTTGAGTACATACGGACCGACCAAGATACCCGTGATGATGTAGCCGGAAATGCGCGGGAGACCGATGTGCGGGCAAACCTTGGAGATCGTGTGCGACGCAATCGCCACGATAATAAAGCTGATCAACAGCAGCTTGTCGGGGAAATAGTTCCACGAGATCACATCGTCAGTACCGAGTTCCACGGGCTTCAACTCACGTGCGAACAGCGTGTTCTTGTCCGTAAAATGGTTCACCAGCTCTACATTGCCCGCCGCATCCTGAATGGCACAGTGGATGGGTAGTGCACCCGCTTTCCAGTGCGCCTGGCCTTTCCCAACCATGTACGTCAGCAAAAACGAATTGTCGGACGACTTGGTGAAACTCTCAGCAACCGAGACGTTGTTGATCAGGCACGACTGGTTCTTGGCGACTGCGAGGTCCGGTTCGTCCCCTTTCAGCGTCACTTGAACTTCAATGATCGATCCTTCGTGGGCTGGACGATCGGACGAGAACAGAATCGCTGTGGACACCACTTGCGGTCCTTCCGAGTCGATGCCAAAGTCCAGATGCAGGTCCTCTTCGTACCGAAACGTGTTCCCTGCTGAGTTGAGCACCGAGCATTCGAATGGAATGGAAGAGCCTTCCCTAATGCTGCGATCGCCTGCGGAGACGGTGTACTGCGTCATGTAGAATCCGTCGTCCTCTCCGCCAAGCAGCGCGAGCCCTTTCACGCCGTTCACGTCGCAACTGCCTGTGTACCCGTCTTTCAGGTCTTTTGCGCGCAGCGTGACCGAGATCACACTGCCAATCTTCGCAGGCTTATCGGTGGAAAATACCAT
Organism: Globisporangium spinosum; assembly: GCA_023335535.1. Taxonomy (NCBI): domain Eukaryota; phylum Oomycota; class Peronosporomycetes; order Pythiales; family Pythiaceae; genus Globisporangium; species Globisporangium spinosum. The sequence continues at coordinate 44,654 of JAADVN010000014.1, forward strand.
GAACACCTCATCGATCACAGGCTCACTGCCGTCGATGTAGTGCTGGCTGTTCTTGATCACTCCGTCCTGCTTGAGCGTGTTGCCGGCACCATCGATCAGATCGCAAGAGTACTTGAGCCCAGTGACGTCGCTATCGTTTTTCTGCACGACGTAATCAAAGTCGCCGCCGAAGACAATCGAACTCTGTCCGTTCACAGTGCAAAAGCCCGAGAGGGTGCTCTCGCGCGCCGTCTCCGTGCTGTTGCCGTTCTCACTGTCGACGCTGTCGGCGCTGTCGGCATCGCTATCGCTGTCGACTTCGATCGTGAATTGCGCAGTCTTCCCAATGCCGACGACCGAATGCGTTCCTTTCTTCACGGCATTCGCTGGCGCTACAGTCGACGACGGCCCCCGCTTCGACTTTTCAGGTAAAAGCGAGATGTTGCTGATCTTCCAGTCTTTGCTCAGATAATAGAAAGCCGGCAGCGTGATGTCCACGGGCACGTCCACCGAGTTGGTCTCGAGCCCGCATCGGAAGCTGAACTCGCTCTTGCCGCTCAGCACAGACGCCACGGAGTCCTTGCTCTGCGTCATCTCGGGCACCGAGCAGTTCACGTGCAGCGTCCAGAGCCCCGTCGCTGAGTCGTACGACGTGAGCTTGCTGCTTAGGATCGGCAGGTCGATCTTCTTCTGCAGCGTGCAGCTCGAGTCGCTCTCGGAGTTCTGCAGGTTGATCGGCAGCGGCGCCATGAGCTTCAGCGTCTCGCTCATGTCCAGGGTGAGCTGCAGCTTTACCGAGAGCACGCTCTTCGGTCCGCATATCTTGTTCCCCACGCTGTCCCTCGAGCCCGCTGTCGCGTTCGGGAGTAGACACTCGTACGCCGCGTTGTTCACGAACGCCTTGGCGTCCACGTGGATGCATAACAGCACCGCCGATAGCAGCAACGCGACGTACAGCAGGTTGGCTGCGGACACAGGAAACCGACGCGGCGCCATGGTGAAGGGAAAGCGCGCGCTTGCTGCCTGTCTGGCTCGGTTGAAGACGAAATGAATGCGGACGGAGGGAGGGAGATTGATCGGGTGCAACGCTCTGTTAATCTCCGCAGAGCAAGCGCATCCACTCACACACACACACACACACACGCACACGCTCGAGCCTGACGCAGCTACAGTACTCACGCGCACACACGTGAGCTGAGCTGAGCTCTTTCTCTCTGTTCTGTGGAGCTCGCACCCGCGCAATCGCGTGGACTGCTTGCGACACCTGCTGTTGAACTTGTAACGCGCCAATGCGCGCGCGCCACCTGACGACTTGCCTTGTCGGCGACAGGTGCGCTCAAGTGGCCTCTTATAATGCAAATGTATTTGTAAAAAGGTACAATGATACTCGTAAAAGCTCGTAGCAATATTTGAAAACTTACGAAAGTTGTTTATAAAATATCATGCCAAAAGCCAGCTCGCAAAACCGACACTTTCCTGAACTGCCTTCGTAAATGCATACCCTTTTTGAACATGATAAATCACAGCACCCATTTTCGAGCAAAACGCTCTTAAAATGCCTGTGAAAATGGATGGATAAACTTGCTGTATCTTTGGAACATGTCGTGCGTGAGAGCTGAAAGACCGAAACAACAGACAACAGCGAAACGCCACATCAAAATCAATATTACTGTGCACATTCTAATAACTACACGAGAGATGCTGCTCCCACGCCGAGCTCAAAATGTACTGCACCTTCATGACTGATTCAATATTCACAGAAGGGAGGCATCGGATGGTGCCATGTGGCTTCGTGCTCACACCCACAGCAAAATGCTGTGAAGCTGGCCACTATGTATTACTACCACACAACGCTGGCCGTCAGATGCTGAAAGAGCGATTTTTGTGGTACCTTGGTTTCATACAAACCTCTATACAAGATCCTCTTAATTTTGAAAAACTCGTTTGTCGTAATCGGCAAATTGCAGACCACATTGTCTCAACACTTTCTCTCTCTCTCTGACTCACATGTCAAATGCAAAATACGCTAGAAAACTATTTGTGAAAGTGAGCGTTTCTCGCCTGCATGTCCGCGTCCATAAAGACCTGCGTGTGAGGACAATGTTATTCCGTATCAGTGCCAGCGCTGCTCGTTCGAATGTCAGGAGGACCCTCCGGGTGCATCCATCCTCCACAAGTGCGGGAAAGCGTCAGTGGGAAGGCGTGTTGACCTCTTTCCCAAGATGCACATACGGCAGTCACATGGGACACTCGATCCATATTTTTCCACTGATGATCTGGTTGGATGTTGCTCAGTGCTTGGAAGCGCGTGATCAGATCATGTGCTCTTTCGTAGCGACCTTGGCCTGGCGATTCGAAAATCGCCTTGCAACCAATTGCAAACTCATGAATGGAGTCGCCACAGTACTCATCTGCGTTGCCGTGTTGGCCCAAAAAGAAACGGTTGGTCCATACTGATTGCGAGGTGTGAGCGCGAAGCTGAGGCTTTCAAGCGAATAAGACCCGCTTCTCTTCTCCAGCCGAACTCGTTTGACGAGTGAATGAGCGAGGCGGAACCACCAGATTCACAGTCTTTCGTACAGTATTGGCGCACAGTCAGCCAGTCAATCAATTGATCTGTCTGTCTATCTGTCTGTGACGAAGTCCGAAGCAGGCGGAGACCAAAGCGAGTAGGGTCTCTGCAAGACCAGTGGCATAATCAATCCTGGATTTATTTGTTGATTGCCATTTACCAGGCGCAAAGTTCGCGTTTTCGTGAAATCCACAAAAGAATCATGTAAATATTCGCTTGCAAGCCCAACATATCGGGCATACTCGTCCAACTAATCAACCATTGAGCTAACGTTAGTCCGCTGTCTCTCTCATGATCCTATCGGATATTTTATCGCATCATAGGACCACAGCAGCTGAGATGAGGTACACAGATACACGAACACGAAGCAATTGATCCGCTGCATGTACCGTCACTATGGGTAAAACATACTATCGCAGCTTGGAGAGGAACCATCCATCCATCCATTTTGAAGACCCCCCCCAGCAGGTGAGGCGTCATGTTCACGTTGCACAAGCCTGTGATTGGGCAACCGGACCATTCTTTGAAGCTCAATATTGCAGCGCGTATGCGAGATTCACAGATTCTTGTAGCGGACCTCCACGCCCCTTGGCGCATTAGCGTTGCATATTTATTACCCTCGCGCATACTCTACGCAGAGCAATCACCACGCATCTGTACATCACGTGCGCCAGACGCGGGATCAGGTCGACTGGAAATGCGCGGCGATTTGCCCAAGGTCCACGTGATGTCAGGCGCGCTCAGGCTGTAATGCTCGCATGGAGTGAGTGGGTGGGTGGGTGGGTGAGGCATGCATGGAGATTTTCTTTCAAGAAAGGTCACACAAGCACAAACCGGCAGCCAGGTTAGCAATGCGCTGACCGATGAAAGACCTCCTGGCCCATTCTTTGTTGAATTGCTCGGAATCTCCAACCTGAGCAGCTCAGCTCAGACTCCATTCACTAGTGGTTCAGAGAAGCGCCAACGTCAACAAGCGAGTCTGATAGCCCAGCTCTGAAATAAGCCTCTTCATATAGTATACTGTTTATAAATTCTAGTGACAAATGCTGTATCATAAAAACGGAGCATAATTGCCTCTATATGGCTCGCAAATGGCTGATGCTCGATATGAAGGGCAATATGACCTTTCGAAACGGTTCCTTTTTTTACGCACACACATCACTTTTTGGGGGTGGTCCTCGCTAAGTGCGCATTCGGAAGGGATCCGAAATTCACGAAAAGAGACCATGAACGATGCAAAGGCTGGTCCTCTCTCGAATCCTCTTGGATTTGAAAGTGGACTGACGTGTGTGTGTACAATGGTGCAATGCACATGTGTGTGTATGCATTGCATACGATATGTGTGTATTGATTGTATCAGCGGACGTGGCCTGAGCAGCTCAACGTGAGCTTTGCCTGACGGAGGCCGCCTTCCACGTCGATCCTGGGGCTGACGCGGCCGCGTGGGTCTGTCCATCCGCCCATCCGTCCGTCCACATGCAAGCGTACAGAGATGCATGAGAGAAGTGAAAATGAAAAATGGTTGCGGCGACTTTGGGTGGGACGAAGGTTCTGTTATGGAGAATATAGAACCCTCGGACAAGGAGGACGGGCGGTCGAGAAGCTGACCAAACACTGCGATTACGCCAATCTCTTTCGCATAGGCCGAGCTGCTCTGCTGAGGACCCACCGAGCTGCACGACTTGGCTGGCTGACTGGCTGGCTGGCTGCCTGGCTGGCTGGCTGGATCAACACGGTACAGTGCGAGTACACTACTGAGGAAACTGTGCCAAAGCCTTTTGATTTACACGTGTTCCTGTGTGAGAGCTTTCCCGTGTTGGTTGCTCGTGTTGTTAATAATGACCAATATCAGCCGACCAGGGCTTTGAACCAGGTTGGTGTCGTGGTATCCAATAATGAGGAGCTCTTTGTTACTGTATGAAGCTCTCCTCGTGGTTAACTATGCGAGACTAATACCGCGACGGTCCATGATTAGTTGGAAGTGTCTCTAGAGACATCGGGTGGATAATGCTGGATCGTGTGCAGAGCCGATCTCGTTCTCACTCGTCTATACTCTACGGTATACACTTTGAGAGAGAACCGTGCCGCGACACCAGAACATGCCTTGTCGAGAAACACGTGGAGCGCAGGATAGGCTGTCGAACCATCGCAAGGTGCCTACCGTAATGCCCAAGTGTTGACACGCAGAGACCTACACTAGGCACTCTTGAAGAACTGCAATTCGCGGGTGCGATGTGACCTTTCTTCGTGTCCTTTTGTTTCGTGCGAAGCTGCTCATGCCCCATAATCCAACACTCACCACCAGCAGGATACCCAAACGCACGCGAATGGATCTGAGTTGGTCGCAGCGCGAGCTTCTACGCGCTTCCACCCTAGTAGAGAGGTGCGAGAGATAGATAGAGAGGGACAACACTTAACAACCTCTATCTATCTCTGTCGGCTGTATGAAAATACACTCAGTATATAGCTTTACTTGCTCTTGCTCTCTACTGTCGTCGCGATCGAGACAACGAGAGTCTCTTTGTGTGAGGATCCATTTTGATACTCCGCGTCGTTTGGACAGCCCTGTTGTCTGCTGTTGACGCCTCTCGGCCGTCGTCTGAAATTACTCACGAATGTAAAGCGTGATAGCGTGAAAAAGTGGCTTGGCGCCCCCATGGTGTTGGGCCAGTATTATACCTTACGGCCTTCGCGCCAAGCAATCTGAAGTTGACCCCATTGAAGGGATCCCCTCTGACGTCGGACAGCCCACTTCGTTCTCAAAAAAAGCTGCAAAATTGCTGGGCGGAACACTCCGATTGCAAAAATTTAGCGAAAATTGGCTGCTAGGTGCGCAGCACGTCACCAGCTGATTTGTAAAACGCACTTTGCAGCGCCGATCTGACTCTTTGTCCCGGCTTTTTTCTCGTCAGGTGGCCCGTCGCTGCGTCGCGAAATTGGCATGCTGCCAAGCGCAGATAGCCGCGTCTATGCATCTATTTGCTGGGGTTAGGTGAGACTGACGCACGCAGAGAAACTCGCAATAATCCTCTCTATCCCCCTCTCTGTCTGCTGCAAACCCCGCATATGGTCCCGTCGTGCCTCCAATCTATTCGTTACGCGAGTTGAATGGGTGATTTTTCGCCGTTACAAATTACAGTTCAAGGAGATGCGCCAGCGCTTTGCTGCTCTGACTATGAAACGCTCCACACAAACAAATTGAAGCGTTTTTTCAATGGAGTTGCTCGCAATACTTGCACTTGACTGTGGCCAAACCAGTGCGCACACACACATATATCGAAATGAAGAAAAAAAAAATGCTTTTCACCAAAGCTGAAGGAAGGATGCGTCTGTTAGAAGACCAGAGGAGTGAGTGTGTCCTGCCATACAAAAGCCACCGCTTATACCGTAGATTTCCATACAGAGCCCTCGATAATGACGGCTTTTTCAGGAGGTGGGTGGGTGCGTCACGTCGCTCCAGGTCTGGTCTGGTCCCGTCGATCGCAGTCGATCCCATGGACTCAGCAACTCACTCACAATGGACCGGCTGGATCAAACGTGCGTGCGCGCGCTGCGATGCGATGTGATGCGCCGCCAGCTCCCAGCTCGACTGTCTGTGGATCCGAACCGGTCCCAGTCCCAGTCCCATCCGCGCCCCAATCCAACTTTCGAGCGCGTGGTCAGCTGCATACAATACACACTCACTCGCGCGGCTCAACAAACAACACGAGCGACTGGCCGATTTGTGCACGCGCCGCCGCCGCCGCGTCCGTCAGTGTAGTTTTCTGGGGGACCGCGCGCGAAGTGGCAGGCAGTCCACTTTTTGACTTGGAGCTCGCGGCCATCAGTCCGTCCACAGGAGCGCGCACCCCACCATCAGCTGGTGTGTCAGTCCGTCCGTCCGTCCGTCCGTCCGTCCCGATCCGCTCGGCGCGTCCGTTACATTACTTTCCATTTCGGCCAGCGGGGCTCAGACCAACGACCAGCCATCCGGCCAGCCGCGCGCGATCTATCCGTCCGTCCACAGCCGCAGTCATCCATCCACCCCATCCGTGTCTGCTGCCTGCCTCTATCTGCCTGTCTGCATATCTATCTCCACTTCCTGTCAAGTGTCGCCGTTGTCTACTCGGTGAGTGCCGAGCCAGAGAGACAATCGCATACGCCATGCCGTTTCACATGCCTGCCTCATTATCAACCAATATGACTCACCCACCACTCAATCGTGATGTTGACGTTTCTATGCAGATCGCCTCCCAGATCACGACGCTTTACCGGCCGTTCCATGATCCGCGTCTCGGCCAAACGCGCTCGTCCCCACTCATTCCCCAACAACTGCCCCACGATGATGATGGCGCCATCCACGCCCGCATCCGCAGTCCTCCGGCCGATCCCAGCGGATTTCCTGGTGTACCAGTACGTCGTGGCCGCCACGTCCGCAATCCTGGCCCACATGCTGCTGGCTGCTTCTGCGTCCAGTGCGGATTTCGGTGGGGTCGTTCCTGAAACGGTCGCGTTCGAGCAGCAGGAGCAACAGTCTGTATACACCTCGTCGTCCGGCTCCTCTGCACATTTCGTCCACGCACCGACCACATCCGCAGCCGTGTCCACATCCAGCCGCAACATCGACAGCATCCACCAGACCGGGACGAAATACCGGTCCAACAACGCTGGGGACGGCCCGGAAAAGACGCGCGACCGCAAGTCGTGGTTCCCGCGCTTCAAGTCCAACTGGCTGGGCACGTACCGGTCCAAGCAGATGTTTCACTGCTGCGAGTGCGCGGTAGTGGACGCCGCGAGTGCGCGCTACAAGGGTTCGGAGGGCAAGCACTGCGTCTGCGGCCAGGACCAGTGGCACTTGGCCAAGACCATCGAGGAGAACGAATACAACCGCCGCATGGAGATCTCCAAGGCGCTCGGTGGCCTGCGCTACGACGAGGCGCTCGAGCGCCTCAAGGCTATGGGCACGTCCGAAGTGGACCTCAAGCGCCTGCGCTGCGAGAGCGACGAAGCGTCGGTCACCAGCTCCACCTCTTCGAGCATGGACGACCCCGCGGACGCCGCGCACACGAACCCTCACGGCCCCAAGCGCATCAAGAACGAGCCGCTGCCGTCCCCGGCCACGCGCGCCTACGGCAGCCAGCAGCGCGCCAAGTCAGCCGCGAGCTTCGGGCTGGAACCAGTCACGCTGCCATCGTCGTCCACAAACGCAGCAGCAGCAGGGACGGGGCTCACGGCCGAGATGCTCCAGAAGATCAACCAGAGCTACAGCTCCGGCAGCTACACGCCACTCAGCGGCGACTACCTGGGCGGTCCGACCAGCTACGACCACCTCGTGCCAGCGTCCTTTGCGGACGAAGAGAACTTTGGCGAGCTGCTGCAGGGGTTCCTTGAGGACGATCCGCGCAACAGCAATGGCTCAGGGTACCAGCACTATCAACAGCAGACTCAACAGCACCAGCTGCACCCCGGACGCCCGACGGCACAGCACTATAGCTACAACAACGCCCCGTCGTCCTCATTTCTTCCGGGATCTACCTCTTCTGTTCATCATCAGCAACAACTGCGGTACCCGCAGGCGCCTTCTACATTGCCGCCCCCACCGCAGGGCGAGCTCGACTTTGAGTTCTTCGCGGACGGCCACCACCGCGGGATGGCGCCAGCCCATCAGATGTCGTCGGCAGGATACTCGTCGTACCCTCAGCACCAGCACCACCAGCAGAACGGCGCCAACACGCAGTACGGACGACCGCACCTGACCGCGCACCACCACCCGCACGCCAGCAACATGACGGCGCCGCTGGCCTCGTCCACGTCGTTCTCCATCGTCTGAGGCGGAGCGCGTGCTTGGGTCCTCCCACTTATTTGTGAGTCTCTCTCTCTCTCTCTCTATGTGTCTATCTTTCTTCTTCTTCGTATGTGAACTGTCCGTCGCGTCCATTTTGTATCCTCACTGCATCTTCGAGAATCGTTTTTTACTCTCACCATCAAAACCAAAATCAACCACAAAATACAATACCGAGTGAATCAACTTCGTCTATGAGAGCCGTCTTATCTCTTTCTTCATGGAGGTGTCTTTAGCTTTCCTTGATAGCCACCTTATGACGACGAGGTGCTCGGTCGCGCGACGAACTCCCGGCTCTGCGTGAGCTTGTCGTCCGGTTCCTGCAGGAACGTGTCCAGCAGCTCGTTGAACGCGCGCGCGTCCTGGATGTGCAAGTCGTGGCGGCCGTTCGGGAATAGGTGCAATCGCGAGTGCATGATGCGCTCGCTCAGGTACTCGCCGTGAAAGCTCTCGACGAGCCTGTCCTTGGCACCGGCGACCACGAGCGTCTTGCACTTGATGCGCGGTAGAAAGCCGCAGTAAAGGTCGCCGTCTTCTTCGTACACGCTCTTGAGCTTGTTCATCATCGCTAAAGAAAGGAAGCAAGCGTTTTGCAGTTGAGTAAGCAACCACAGCAGGTTAGCAAAAGGTTTTCTCAAGCAGCAGCAACCAGTAGTGGACACGTTAAGAAACGTACCAGACCAGCCCTGTTGCAGGCACTCGGCGCCGTAGATGGCTTCGCCTTCGGCGCGCGCGACGGGGTGCCACTTGGACACGTCCTCGAACTGCTTGTACGCCTCGACGTCTTCATCAGACACGAAGGCCTACCGATAATTCGTAATGCGCATTCGTTAGTTAGCCAGATAAATCTAATGATGATCGCATAAAGGGTTGGTTGATAATCAGCATTTGGTATAAAACGTGAACTTACATTTCCATTCACCAGCACAAGACGAGAGACGCGCTCCGGGTACTTGGCGGCAAACACAGCGCCGACGTTCGCGCCTGCGCTCCAGCCCAGGATGGAAAACTAAACAACACACAACAGTCAGGCACTTTGTGCCTGGCACACACACAATAGGTCCAATCAAACGCTCCACACTCACCTTTTCGTACCCGAGCGTGTCCATGACCTTCATGACGTCGTCGGCATCGCGCTCAAAGTAGTTGTCGGGAAAATCGCGCTCTGGCGGGCGGGATTTGCCGTAGCCGCGCGGGTCGATGCCAACGAACGTGTACTTGTCGCCGAGCCCTTGGTACTGGAAGCGGAAGTTTTCCATCACCGAGCCTGTACGCACAGCGCAACAACCGCACATACAGTCGGATACTATAATAGACGCAAGCAAAGCAGCCGTGCTGTTCTATCCCTTACCAAACGACGACGGCAGGCAGAGCACCGGCACGTCGTGCTCGCTCTTGGAGGCGGCGACTTCGTTCGTGGTCTCAGGCACGATCGCGTGCAGCTTCACGCCATCGGCGACCTCCACCTGCACACTGCGGTGCTGCGTCGCGAACGAGCGTGCGCCAGCGGCAGCAGCTCGCCGCAAGGGCTGCGCCATCTTCCTCACCATCAGCTTCACCATCTTGGCTTCTGTGTCAACTGTGCTCGCTTTTTGAGCGCTGTGATTGACTGCGGCAATAAACGGGAATCTCAAACACTCAAATCCTTAAGTCCTGGAAATGCTTGACTAAGTCTGCGATTTGGTGCAAAATCAAAATCCTTTTTCATAATTCAATCCAAGTCGAATGGATCTTTGTTTTGGGACCCCTGGTCTTGTGCGAAACAAAAATCCATTTGACTTGGGTTTAATTAAGAAAAGGATTTTGGTTTGCACCAAAAACGCAAAAATCCGCAAAACAAGATTTCTTTGACCTGTTCGCATGTTGTATCATACGATTTTGCTTGGCATCTTCATCTAGTCAGGCTGGCATTCCGAGTGCTCACTGCTTTTCAATCAGAGGCAACGCGTGACACCATGGCGCTTTGTTTGCTTGCTGAGGTGTCCTGAGATCGCAGATAACAACAGGGACCCGTTGATCATTTTCGCGAATGTGAGCTGTAATAATATTAATAAAAAGTTCAATCGGTTCTTACATTTGTGATTTGTGACTGTGATTTCAGGATACCTCAGCCTCTTCTTGAACACACACAACTCTGGTCGTCGTCATGACACCACACCGCGCTTCTCACGACACCATAGTCGGCTCCGCAGACTTGGCGTTCCCGCCTTGTGCCTGTCTTGAATACTTCGCCCCATTGGACTGGTCGTTGGCTCGTCGTCGTTGGCGTCTTCGGATGGTCGTTGTCGCAGGCGCTACCGAACTTGGAGACGGCGAGGATGACGATGAGGATGATAATGACGCAGTTTGGTTTTCCGGGCCCTCGACCAGATACTCCGTATCACGCTCCGGTAGAGCAGGAGCAGGAGAGACTTCTTGTGGCGGCTCGAGGATCATCTTCTGAGCGACAAACAGACTCGCGTCCCTGTTGGACCAGTAGATCACGTGCGCAGTCAGCGCGAATAAATACTCGTTCGCGATCTCGATCTCGTTCTCTTGCAGGGTGTAATCAATCGGGGAACCCTGGCACAGACTCCCAAACAGATTCTTGTCCACAGTGCCGCCATCGTGCTCTCGGACAGCTTGAGGACTCGTTCGTCGCATTTGGCCTTGCATATCATACTGGCCATTATCGGATGTGTCGATGGTCAGCTGAAGAGGAGGCGTCGACGTACCATTGGCGCCGACGGCGGTGCTCTCAACCAACCCAATCTTGCGGACGCTGTTCTCGACTTGGAATTCGAAATCTCGTCTCCATCGACGCAACGTCTGCCACATCGCTCGAAATGAGTTCTTCAGCTGGTACTGGAACCGCAACTTGCCTTCAAACGTCCGGATGATCACTGCTTTCGAATTTGCACGGCGAGGATTCACGACCGGCTCGATGCGATACGCAACAGGGTCGTACGGGTGATAAATATTGAAGAGTCTACGGCATGTCGGGAGACGGAAATCGCGGTCGATTTTCTGTCCGCGGACATTCAGGAACAACCCCACTGGCGAGCCAAAACAGAACAAATCTTCGACCTCAAATGCCAATTTCGGCACGATCGCAGGGCGCTGCTGAGTTTGCAGCGTTTTCTTTCTCTGTTGGCGGCGAGGGTGGATAGCGTCACCATCTTTTCTCCACGCGCCGCTCAAGCGCCCAGTGGTTCTGATATACTCGGACTCAGATCGTGAGCGTTGCTTGATTCGTTCTGCGAGCATCGCCTCGAATCCTTTCGTGGGTTCACTGTCGTCTTCGTTGTCGGCGTATTCGTTGTCTGCATCTTCATCATCTGTACAGGATGACTCGGTCTCTCGTTTTCTGCTGGGTGGCTGTGTGTAGATGGTTTGGTGGTTGAGCACGTCGAAGCAGATGATTGCTCCGAGGGAATGCGCGACGATCGACACCTTTTTCTTCCGTTGCTTCATCTCGCCAGCGTACCAACCTTTGTTTCGCGCCTGGAAAAGAGTGAAGACTCGATTCATCTCCTTTGCGACTTCATTCAGGATCACCTGATGGAACATCGGCGACATGAAAAAAAGCACATCCAGGATCGTATCATTCGCAATCTCCCGCAGCTTCGGGATCGCAGGCAACGTCACGTCGCGGATCATCGCGTCCAGTCCTTCCAAATGCAGTTTCGAGTGCCACTCGATCGGCAAGAACTCGACGCGGGGCTTCTCTTCTGGAGATAAATGGTCGAAGTGCGAAGAACGAAGAGCTTCTCTGTGCAGCTCGCGAAGGTTTGTAGAACAATCGATGATCGAGCGCAGTGTCACGACATTGATGATATCGATCGTCTTCAACGCGTCGCCGATTCCGTGAACGATGAGCACCAAATGGTCAATCTCTTCGTCGATGTCATCGTCGTCGTCGATTCTCGGAATTGAGCTGTCTTCAAACTTCGCTGGGCGACCACCCTCATCACACTTCATCGCATGCTTCCAAAGATCTAGGTTTTTCACATCGCTTTTAATTCGGGGGTCACCTCGATACACTCGCCGCTTGCTCGTGAACGGTGTCGTTCCGGCAAGTAGACGCTTGTACTGCATGATGTCTTGAGGTCCCTTGAACTCCACCAAATGCCCTTCCACTGGAACACTTAGCGTCGACTTTTGCGATCCAGAGTTTGGCGACGGGGAGTAGAAGAACGACTTCTGCTGATCCTCCAGAGCTTGGTTGCGTCGCTTTTCTTCGTCGTAGTGCGACAAGTAGTATGTGAACGCGCTTTCTAACACTTGGGCAGCCGTTGGGTTGTAGGGTGCCAGACCGTAGTTTCGTTGTGCGTACAGCCACAACGAGCGGCAGACGACCTGCTTTTCCAGAGCTGGCCAGTACACGGGCTTCATCTCCATCGTCTCCATGCATACTTCGTACCGCCCTTCATCAACAAGCACGATGCTGGATGGCATCGGGTGTCTGCTGAGCTCTTTTTGTCGCTGGTACCATCGATAGCGTCGTTCCAAGCGCCGGTTCTCGTGTGGCGGGAACTCAATCCATTTGCCATTATTGGAATTGGAATGACCATGATCGTGACCATTACTCGGGCTGCTTGCGTCGCTAGACTCATCCTCTGACTTCAACGCGTCTCCGCTGATTGGCTCGAGTTTCTTGTAGAACCAGCACGGGAAGGAATTCTGGTTGTGGTACTCCAGCTCCTTCAGAAGAGCTTCGTTTGACTCGATCTCCTCATCTGTCAACGGGATGCCGCCGAAGTGGGGGTACTCCTTCAGCAAATCCGCGTACAACATCTCGTTCTGCATGCGGATACTCGACATAAACTCGTACATCTTGTACTTGGACTCGATAATCAGCATCCGCTGATAGATACTCTTGATCACCTCCGAGCGGCGCTCACTCAACAGAGACTCGTAAGGTCCTCGACCCAGGATGTTCCACTGCACCATACTCCAATGCTGGTCGAGGACCTCTGTCGCCGAGTAGATATACTCGACAAACGACTGCACACGTGTGGTTGACACATCAAGAAACAGGTCCGTGCGGGTCTCGATCTCTTCGCGCGACGGGAACACGATCTGAGTGGGAAAGATCACGACGTACTGCATGATTCGCTCCGCTGCGCCAAGCGGAGGGAGGACTAAATGCCGCAGAAACACGTTCCCGCCCATCGAGTTCTTCGCGACGAAGTACAGCTCAGGCAGCTCTTCGCTGGTCACGAATTGCGCAAAGCCCTCAACAGCGTTGAACACTGGAACCACTCCATGCGATCGAATCGGTTCGATCGCGCCTGGTAACGGGACTGTCTCAACTTGATTCTTGATCCGGTAGAACACGCGCTGGCCCGTACGCGTCGTCGTGAGCCGAAACTCCACTACGTTGCGCTGCGAAGTCGTGATGGCGTCAGCGATCCGGTCGCGAGTGCGCACTGCGGCACGCTTGACGAGGTCCGGCGCCTTGCGCTGCATGGTCTTCGTGATCTGCCCACCGAGCGCGTACAGGAACGGGAACGGCGTGTACGCTGCCCACGTCGAGTAGCCCTCGTAGCGCTCGTGCATGTCGCGCTGGGCATCACGCACGATCTCCGCGACGTGGTACATATGATGGTGGCGCTCAGGAGCAACAGCGGCAGCTTGGTCGGGGTAGTGGCTCTTCGTGTCTGTGCTCTGCTGGTGGTTTGGTTGGATGCTTTTTCGGGACAGGTTGCGCGCTATTTAATAGATGGACAGTCAGACGGACAGAAAACACTCACGGGTGGCTTGGGGACGTCAGTCAGAGTGAGGCGCCAATGCGCATGCTTCGTGCTCGATCGCGCGCTCGTTCTCCTCTGTCTATCGCGCGCACGGGCGTTTGTTCGCTCGGCTTGTTCTCGTCGTCTCCTGTGTTGTTATGGGTTGTGTGGGCGGACCAGCGCAGGAAGAGAAAAGAAGTGGCAGTTACCATCACTCTGTATACAACATCGCTTTAAACAAGGTTATCCATTTATGAAGGTTCAGCCTGCTGTTACAAGAACCTTTCTTGATGGTAAATATTGTATCAAATTGAAGAAAAGTATGTATTTACAAAGGTGGAAAGGAGAGCTTCGACTTTATGACTGTGGGATTCACGATCGAGTGGCAAAGATGATGCCGTGGCGAGGGCGACGTCATTCGATCACCGCTGCCACCACCAGGACGATAATGGCGAGGATGATGATGGCGATGGCGGCGCGACCGCGACTGCCGCATGCGTCTCTCTATCACCGACGCTTCTCTTCGCTGCATGCCGTCACAGCTCTTCAGGTGCAGTCGAGCGACCACAAGGGGCACTGGCGCGTGACCTCGGTCCACGCCAGCAGCAAGTCGATCTGTGCGGCTGAGCGCGTGAAATGGCTCGCAGGTACCAACAACAGACGCGTGCTGGCGCTCACGTCGGACGCGAACGAGTACTCACGCCTGCACAGATTTGTAGATGAGCACATGGCGTTCAACGAGCTGGAGCGACGCGGGCATGGCGTGTTTGGCGTGATGCAGTGGTGTCAGCAGGCGCTGGAGGAAACTGGACACGACAAGCGCGTGTTCCCGAGAGGCAGGATGGCGGCGTTCCTCATGCACCACCTGAAGGAGATGCCACTCAAGCGCTTCCAGCGGAGCATGTCGTCCCCGCTCACCGCGCGGAAGGCTGTGCTGGATCTGCTGCAGCTCTTCCAGCTGCTCGAGTCGGAGGGCATCTCCCCAACAACGTACACCAGCAACGCCAGCAACACGGAAGACACCAAGCAGATCGAGTTGGCGCAGGCGTACGAGTTGTACAGACAGCTGCTTGACAAGCACCGCGTGACATCGTGGGATGGCATGGTGCTGGACGCCCTAGAGCTCACGAGTGTGGTGTCTGCGGAGCAGGTCAGCGCGACGAGTCATCGACGAACAGATTTCAGTGATGTGATGCTGCATGGCTACACAGACATGGTCGTCGACGATCTACAGGCGATGTCTCCAGCGATGGCCAAGCTTGTCGGTAACCTGTGTGCGCATCCGAATATCCAGTCCAGTGTGAGTTTCAGCCGTGTTCTAGTGGATGGAAATGAATGCTCGCGCGGTGTGCTGCTTGACAGAGTGTTGCAGGATGTGCACGGTCTTCAAACGAGCTCCGTGACGCTCAAAGACGATAGCGAGTCCAACCTGATTCATGTAACCGCGAGTGCCACTCGTGCTGCAGACATTCGAGCGAGAGCTCTACGCATACTCGGTCCGCACAGCAAAACAGAGAATCTTCAGCAGTCCACCGCAGCTGTGAAATGCTACACGTTTGACACGGTCGCAAATGAAGAGCTGGCGATTGGCAAGCTTATCAAAGAGCGTCTTACCGACTCTCCAGCTCAAAACATTGTGGTGCTCGCCCCAACCCATGTCGATGCCCAGCGCCTCGCACAGGCATTTCTAAGTCAAGGCATCGCTGTCCAAGATCACGCTTCAACAGTTTCATCTGGGAACCATCTCTTCGATGAGGTTTGACTTTTTGTGACCATGTTAGGTGTCGTGTTCAACGCCATTGACTGGACTGACACTTACACTTTGCTGATCTGTGCGCACTTGTTCAGCCAGGAGTGAACGCTGTGTTTTCGTTGCTAGTCGCGCTCTGCTTCCCAAGCGACTCGAAACACCTGTACAACGTGCTCCGGTCCAGCTTCTTCGGTCTTTCTCCTCGGATTCTGTCAAAGCTGATGGAAAAGGAGTTGAAGACCCATGTCGATCTCTTTCAAGTCCTCGAAGCGTTTGTTGCGACCAATGGTGGATCTCTAGGTGCTCAAGATGGCGGCAAGGACGACAGCGTTTTGAAAGCAGAGATCGAAGCAGAGCTTCAAGTTGCCGCAAAATTTGGTGAGGTTATCAAACGC
Source organism: Globisporangium spinosum (assembly GCA_023335535.1). Lineage (NCBI taxonomy): Eukaryota > Oomycota > Peronosporomycetes > Pythiales > Pythiaceae > Globisporangium > Globisporangium spinosum. The sequence goes on from JAADVN010000014.1 coordinate 60,885, forward strand.
CTGCGATCAGAGTGCCATGAAAAATCGACACAAGAGATTGTGCAGACTTTCCTCGAAGAGACAGGTGAGTGGTTGCGTCCACACTTTGAGGTGTGTTTTGTTTTAGCTAGCCCCTTATCTAACACTCTATCCTCCTCTGTCTTATCATGTCACTATCAGGACGTATGGAGAGTCTGCTGGAGCCTTCGTCATCTTTGGAAGAGCAAGAAGCGATCGCTCTGGCAGACTTTTTGAGAGAGCTGGAAGCTGCGCAAACTGTGGTTCAAAGTGTGTACGTTCCGTTTGTTGTGCCGTATCTGCAGCAACTACGAGAGTCCAAGGTGAATGCGACCTACCAGCAAAGTCAACAGATTCTAGGCGAAACAGATCTAGCGGCTGGTGAGGGGATAGTGGTGCTTCCGTTGACGCAGCGCAATGTCCAGAATCTGGACGCGTCTGTCTTGCTCATGGTGTCAATGCGCGATAGCAAATTTCCTGGTCGAATGAAGCGCCTGACGATGCCGCTCCCCTACAAGCTGCTGAGCGAGCCGTTTCCAGTTCAAACTCGCGCCGAGTTTCTTGAGCGCAGTGAGAAGCTCGCCTTTGAAGCGATTACTTGCGCCAAAGACGAGGTCATCATCTCATACGCGTCCGTCGCGAGTGGTCCCGGTAGCTCGATCAAAGCCAAACGAGAGTCTTTGAGTCGTGTGCTTCTTCCTCTTTGGGAAGAATCCGATCTATCTGACAGTGAACGCAGCTCAGGGGTTTCTTCAACCAGAGCGCCAGCGAGTGGTGATACGGATCAGCCTACCTCTTCCGAAAATGGCGACGCGAGGATGACGAGCATCAACTACGAGCCCTCGCATTTGTCGTATTCTCAGATTTCCGAGTACCTCCGGTGTCCACAGCGCTACTTCCTCGCGCGAGTCGTGAAACTGCCGTCAGAAGCATCGAGCGCGATGATATTTGGTCGAGCTCTTCACGAAGCCATCGCGTGCTTTGCTTCGAACATTCAAGAACTGAATGAGAAGATTTCCAAAGACCAAGATGTTGAAGCTGTGAAGGAAGCACATATCCAGGCTGCGCGCGTACGAGCTCACGATATTTTCTCCCAAGCTTGGGAGAGTGAGGGTATGTTCGTGTCCCCGGAGCAGGAGCAGTATCTACTGGAGCAAGGTCGAAAAGCTCTCGACCAGTTTTGCTCTCAACACGCAAGTCGCCGCATCCTCCACGTCGAGCACCCGTTCGAAGTCTTTGTTCCAGAAGCGGACATCTCGCTTCGTGGCGTTTGGGACCGCATCGACCACACAGATCAAGGACCCGTGATCCAGGAGTTCAAGTCTAACATGAGCGGCAGTGGTCGGAACGTCGGCAAGCTTGCACAAGAGAGTCTTCAGCTCAAGCTGTATATGTATGCGTTCCAGTCGGTGTTTGGCAGCGCACCCCGTGGCGCAGTGTTGGAAATGATCGGCGATGAGGCCATCTCAGCAGCGCAGCAGGACGGCTACATTTCATCTACGCAGGAGGCGGTGAGTGAGGCGCTTGAAGCCATCCAGACCGTCGTCACGGGACTACGAAGAGGAGATTTCGCGCCGAAGCCCAGCTACATGGAGTGCGCGTTCTGCCCGTTCGCGGCATCCGCGTGTCGTGTCGGAAGCGACAAAGCGGCTGGTATTTAACAGAACAAAAAGCGACCATAGAAGCTAATAAAGGGAAGGGATTATTAAATATTACCACAACATTGTTCAAGAGCAAGTGAGGAATGAAAGTCTACGCTCGAAATGTGGCTTTCTCATTCTCCAATTCAAACCTGGATAATCGACATATCGGAAGACGTATCTACCATCACCACCTCAGCGCTTTCTGTGGCCACAGCGGCACTGGTCTCCTGGGGCTCTGACGACGCATCACCCATCGCCTGTCGAGCTGCTTCTTCCAAGTACGAAGGCACATCTATGGCTGATTCTGTTGCATCTACAACCGGTTCTGCTAGTACTTGAGTCTCTTGGATTGACGGCGTCATGTCTTCTCTAGTCGGCGCCTCGACTGGATTTGCTGGCACTTCTCCACTCTCACCCCGTCCGTCTATGACTGACTGGGCTGCTGCAGTAGGCTCCACAGTATCGTTTGCTGTGCTGACATCTACGCTTTCATTGCTGCTCTCTTGTACGACCACACTGCCAATCACACCACTACTATCACCACCATTCTGATCAACAACAGGATGTGCTGGGGCAGGTGTGGAGTTGACTTGCTGCACCTGGTGTTGCCTGTCCTGTGCTCTCCGCGCATCTCGTCGCCAGTCGGAGAGCAGCTGCTGAATGCGCCGCACACTCAGCGGCACATTGAACTCTTTCTTGATCTGCTCGGCACTCTTCTTAACGTCCTGGTGTCCTGTCGGATACAACCGCTCTTCTTCTATTTCGTTAGCTGCTGCTCCAAGCTCATCATCCCCAGAAGAAGCACCAGGAGCCTGTTCTCGCTCTCCCTGCGCTGCGCCTTGGCTCTGCAACTCCACCATAGTACGACCAAGACCCCCTTGTGCGCTGCTGCTGGGTCTCGGCTGGAAGAGCGCGGTGTAGAGCCGCCGCTCGTCCTCGCTGCTGAGCGCGCGCTTGCGGCCGCTGCGCTTGATCTGCGCGTACTGCGCCGGGTTCTTGAGGAAATTGAGCACGACGGTCTTGCTGCGCGCCAGCTTCTTGGCAATCTCGCGGCCGCTGGCGCCCGCCTCGTGCATGCGCGCGATCTCCTCGCGCTCCACGGGGGTCAGCGTTCGTCCCTTGGGCATCTCTCTCTCTCTCTCTCTCTCTCTCTCTCTCTCTCTGTTTCTGTTGCTCGTCCTGCTTTGGCTCAAATTTCTTTGGGCGGAAAAAAATGGATGAGAGTTGAAAGCCGCATGGACCACATACAGTGCACGCCAAAATCTTAAGGACGTCTCTTTTTTTTTAACGAAAATGTAGATCTTCCCCTCAATTCTTACTCTCCAGCGCTGAAATCTTCAAATATGATAGAAAATATGTGGAACGTTCTCATGCCGAAAGCACGACTTCATTTGACCACTTGGCGATCATGTCTTGGAGAATATAAATTTAAATAGTGCGTCATAAACATAAGGACAGGTGAAAACAGAGCACATTGGGGGGTGTTCAAGGCTTGATTACAGCGCCAAAAGGCTTGGTTGGGGACTCAATGACTGCTGATACGCGATCTTCTTGCTTTTGCTTCTCTCAACCGCAATGCATCTGTCAAACATCAAGTTGGACAGCTTCACAAGGAGGTCAACCAAAATCTCATCCCACACAGCTGAAATCGCCGCTTTGAGCTCGTCTACAGACGAATATTGGTGTGCGTTCTTGTAGACATGGCGCGCCACGATGCCCCACAAGTTCTTGATGGGGTTTAGATCTGGTGAGAGTACTAGCCAGTCCATGGTGGGAATGTTGAGACCGGCAAGAAAGTCCTTTGGAGCCCGAGCTCGATGAATGCTTGCATTGCCGTGCTGGAAAACGTAGTCGCCGTCATGAACGCCGTCCACGAGCTCGAAGAGATACGTCGTGCGCGTCTGTCGGTAGTCGAAGGCGTCTTGGTTCCCTTTGAGAAACACAAGTCAAGTCTTGCCGAGCGCCGACATCCCGCCCCACGCCATCACGGATCCACCACCAGAATGACGGCTCCACGTGATTTTCTTGTCGTTGCGCAAGTCGTGCCAGTAGTACTCGCGACCGTCCGGCCCGTCCAGATTGAACTTTTCCGCGTCGGAGAACACGACGCGGCTCCAGTCGGTTCGATTGCGTAGCTTGCTCTCCACTCACACCACGCGAAGCTTCATGTGACGTTCGGTCATGCAAGGCGACTTGTTTGCATTCTCGTACGCTAGATGTTCGCAGCGCTGAAGCTCTCGCTGCACGGTGCGCACGCTGGAATCAATACACGGCTCTTTCTGCAGCTCGTTTGCCATGTACTCGCCTGTGGCAACGTACCGTCTCAGACGGGTACGGTCGTGGGTCATCGGTAGACAAGGTCTCCCTTCGGCTCTTCTTCGTTCCATAGCCGTCTCGGCCCTTTAGAAAGGCACGCATGGCGCTCTTGGAGCATCCGACAGCTTTCGTGGTGATGGTGCCAGCAGTCATCTTCACGCTTGCGTACGCCAAAATGTTGCCTTGCAGGAGCTTCGACAACCTCAGGACTTTCACCATTGTTGTAGCGCCCTCGATGAAAAACAACAATATGAATGAGTTGACACAGTCATTGAGTCCCGAACCGAGCCTTTTGGTGCTGTAACCAAGCCTTGAACGCCCCCATGTGCTCTGTTTTCACCTGTCCTTATGTTTATGATGCGCTCTTTAAATTTATATTTTCCAAGACGTGGTCACCAAGTGGTCAAATAAAGTCGTTCTTTCGCCATGAGAACGTCCCACTTGTTTTCCATCATATCTGAAGATTTCAGCGCTGGAGAGTAAAAATTGAGGGAAAAATCTACATTTTCGTAAAAAAAAAAAAAA